>OX451216.1:158757097-158839069 GCA_949628195.1 Phasia obesa
GAATAAAAAAAAAAATTTTGTAAAATAAAAATTTTCTAAAAGACCGAAACGCAAAATCATAGTTGTTTTTTTTATAAAAAAGGCATAAGAAATTAAAATTAAGAAAATAAACATAAAAATTAAACTTTTTTAAAGTTTTTTTATGACATTTTGCAGCATAATAAAACTTAAACAATAAAATTAATTTAACTTCTTCTTGCATTAGTTTGTAGCTTAAGTGAAAATGCAATAAAATTTTAAACTTAATGTTTTTAGTATAAAATTGCGTTATAAATTTTTATTAATATTTTAATTTGTTTAAAAAAAATTAAAATTATTTTCACAGACATCTAACATGTTTGGGTAGACTTTTTTAAGACAACATTATCTACCGAACTTCTCAGTCTTTGGCAGGAATCAAACCTGCAACCCCCTACTAATTAGTAGTGCGTTAGCCTATGATGGCACTTTAAAAAATAAAAAATTATAATAAAATTGTTTTTGTATAGGATGTTAAAGAACTTTCTGCTTCATTGAAAAGCTTTGATAGACAGTAAATTGTCCTGATGAGGAGATTTGCTGGTTGGCGTAAACTCGGGAGTTACAATTTTAGAAGATTTTTGACACTTTGTGTGAGAAGATCCTAAGGATTTAGTTGACGCTCAGTTCAGTGGTTAACTGTTTCGAAACCCGATAAATAAATTATCAAAGTACTATGAGTTCTTAAGGCATAGCTCTTTAAAGTTATCCTATTCACAGAGAGAGAGAGAGAGAGCCAATGAATGGTAGAGAATGTGTTTTCTTTTTCCTTCTAAAAACTTAAACATAGAATTCATTGAGGAAAAGATTTAACCTGATAACCTGTATACCTCAGATGCAGTTGCCAGCATAGCCATAAATATGAATTGTCGTTTCTGAACAGTTCCTTCAATAATTGTAGTATTCTCTATATCACATTTATGTCAAAAGAGCTTGAAGGTTGAGCAGGTAATCTTCTTTGACTATCTAGTCTGCAAGGATCCTATAAATATATAACTAAGGGGCACTCTTATTAGCTGCCTTAGCTTCGATTGTGTAAAATTGCTTCGGATTAGAGTAAGTTCTAGGAACAAGTGAGTTCCACGGGTACCCAGAGATACCCTGTATTCACGAGTCAACTTAAACCCCACTTAGAGACCCAATAACGACCTCGGTTCCTTGCAGGCTAGCTCGAATGTTGGTCAAGAGGTGAAATAAATTTTATACTAAGGGGGTACTCCCTAAGATCGTTAACTGTGCTATTGACAGTACACGTCGACATTGACCGTCATTATTCTGACAGGAATAAAAACAAAACAATATAACGCTGGTAGTCTGCCCCTAGGCGAGGCTTGACGTTTGTCAAGCATTGGCTTGTATTACACTAAGAACCACCGCTGAATGTAGATTCGGTGGGGGTTATAGGCTTATGGATATGCTGAAAATTACGCAGGGCTCAATTATGAAAAAGGGAATCGACAGGTCCGGTACCTGTTGGACGTTTCAAGCTTACAAACCTTGATTATTGTGCATTACTAACGAGACCAGCAACATCGACAAGTTCCAGTTGGAAGCTAAAAACCAAATAAGCAATGACTTAAAGCCTGATGATTGCGCATGACTAACGTGACCACCTATTTTTTTTTTAATCGAAAAGGAACCAACAAAAATAGGGATTCTGAAGAAAATCTTATCAATAAAGTGAAATGTTAAAAAAATATATGAAATATAATATTTTGTTTTTTATTATTTATATTAAAAATGTGAAAACTCTAAATATCGGGATTCTATATAAAAAGAGAACATTTTAAGAAGGAACGACCTTAAAATAAGAATAGTGCCACCAAAAGTAGGATATCTGGTCTCCTTATACATGACTCAATCAGAAGTAGGTGAGGTCAGTCAGCAACAACCTATATTAAATAAAAAATTATTGAGGTTTTGCAATGTCATTACGGCAATATACCTCTCCGGGCACCACTAGTTATTATAATAGTTGTGTCCGCCACGACGTATGCGTCCTGACAATATTTTGTTCGATTTTGCTTGAAAGGTAATCCAAACCAAATTTTAAGACGCTTACTTTTATAGTACTTCAGTTATGGTTTATGTATTCACTTTATATAGAGGTACCCATCTCTGGAAAATGACTCACCAACAAAGGCTTTATATAAAATTCCTAAATTTTTATTAAAATTCTTAAATTATTGTAGAGTTCTGTAAATAGTATTTAAAAAAAATTTCCGCTGTCAAAAATAAAAGATGCTGCCAAGTTCGCAGTACTACTGAATCGGTAAAATTGCGTACTTTCACTACTTTTTATCTTGGAAATGAGACGACATTTTTGCGTAAAAAAGTATCCTATATTTTGAACCAAATACTAAGGTACCTCCTTACAAAATTTTTTTTGAAATTCATTCTGTAGTTGTTACGTGATGACAGACAGACAAATATTCCAAAAATTTTTGTTTTGTATTACATTTCGATTGCTATCTATACCAGCAACAAAATTGAAAAAAAAAATATTTCATGTACAGAAATGGTCCCGTTACAATTTTATTATACATATGTTAAGATGTTTCTATAGAGAAACTTGTAAACGAAAAACTTGTACCACCTATATTCATTTGTTGGTTTTTAAGAAACATTGTTGCTGGTTTTAATGAAAATGTTGCTAAACATTTTTAAGTCTCTTTTTTTAAAACGTCGTTTTTAAATTTTAATTTTTTTCTATTACTATTGTATAGCAAATTTGTGTTGAAACTAATTTTTAAATTAATTTTTAAACCAAATACAACTTCAATAACACATCATTAAATATAAAACATTTTTATATTAGATTTTAACATAAACACACATTAATCTTTCATAATATTGACACAACTGCTTTGAGCACATTATTTAAGTTTCTATTAGTGTCTATATCAATTTCATATACATATGTATGTATTACCTCAATTTTCCCCTTTCATACATACATACATACATACATACATACATACATACATACATACATACATACATACATACATACATACATACATATGTATGTACATAAAAAACAATTTTCTAAAACAGTAAAAAAATATCCAACATCATTTGATATCAACAAAAGGTTCAAATTTTTAATTTAAACAAATAGAAATTAAAAAAAAATCTAAAATTGTGTCTCAAAAGAGGTTGTAGGTACATTTAAAAAACAGATAGGCATGTTATCATATACATATGTATATACATATGTGTATACATAATTATTTGCTGAAGAAATTTATATATTTGTATGTTTATGTTGTTGGTTTTGGAAAAATAAATCCTAATACCACGACAATATCTTGCAAGGTTATATGTCCGTCTTCTGGCTCGTCTTTTTATGTGTTTACATGCACTTTACTTTCAAAACAACCCAAAATAAACCTCAATAACAACTTCTGTCATGATGTTCTAGAGAATTTGTGTAAACTAATGTTTACTTTATTTGACATGTGTTATTACTCGTCATTTTTTTTTTTTTTTTTTTTGTGGAAGAACAAGTGTTTATTTGATAATAAGTAAATCTTATTTTAAATTGCACTCACTCACTCACATACACGCATAAGTTTGGGTTTCTTTTTATTATTTTTTTCTGTTTTTGTTGTCGTTATACGAAATATATATTGATAAAAAGATTCAAAAAATATGTAGACTTCTTCTGGCAAACATTTTTTATACTTTTTAGGACTTAAAAATTAGAAATTAATTATATAAAAGAATTTTCTATAGCAACATGTTGCTAGCAACATTTAATTTTTTTTAGCTGCATGAGAACTATCCATATCGATAACTAGGTTTGACAGCTGAGCATGTCAAACTGTGTTGACATTTCTATTCAGTAACTGCTAAACCTAAACAAGCGCGTAAGGCTTAAAATAACTCTCAAAAATTCTCATGAACATACAAAATGTATCAAGCAAACCTAAATAGCGGGGTCAATGCAATTGGCAATAGGGAAATCGAATTTTGACAGAGCATTAGGTAGTGAAGTTTGTTTGGCGGCAAAAAAAACGTTATTTTTTTCTGTGTAAGAGTGGTGCCATTTTAGCTATTTCCTGCTTTACCTAGCGATTTTATCTCTATTTTGTTCCTAAAGTTATTAGATTTTACTAAACAAAATATGTTAACACTACTGTTTATTACAAAACGTTGCGCTCTTATTTAGGTTTGTTCAAAGCTAGGCGCTAGACGTCGTTACTCCTTATACGCTTGTTTAGGTTAAGCTGTAAGGTTTGGAAAGTCATATTGAATCGTTTAATGTCCGGACAACGCTTTCAAATCGGGGAAATTTACTTTCTATTTGTTTATGGGTTATGGATTCAAGGCCATCAACAATACAAAGAACTGTGCGTACCGAAGAGTATATTGCTGCTTTAGAGCGAAGTTTCGAAGAAGATGCCAAACAACCATCGTTTGCGTCGTATTTTTGCGGATTGGGCTCATTTGAAACTGGCAGAATATGAGCATTTTTTTCAAAGAACTTTGTTTAATTATAAGGCTAAATGGTTACATCAATAATGTCACGCCGTTAACGAATCACACCATTACATCCAATAAAATTGATAGTTTGGTGCCGTTTTACACGCACAAGGGCATCAGCGCCCTTGTTCTTTGGAAGTAATCAAGGAGCTGCGTTATATTTACATGCATGTTTCTGAAAAATATGTTGTTCTTGTACAATTTTAGCAAAAAAATTATTGGAATTTTCAACATGTTGCTAGCAAAAGTTTTAAAACAACACTGATTATAGCGAAGCATTTTTTTTTAAACCTAGTATTCTGTTCAGTTTTTCATGCGGAATGTTGTCAAATTACATACATAAAGTCATGAAAAAATGTTGCAGTAGTAGTACTCTGTTTTTGCTGTGGTACAACATTGAAATGTTTCTGGCAACATTTTATCAAAGCTGTGAAATAAAGCAAAAAGGGCATTATTTCATGTGGAATTTTTTGTAAAATTTATGTGGAAAATTTTGTAAAACAATGTGGTATATTTAAAAGCAATAAAATCGTTAATTTCTTCCAAATCGCGAAATAGACACCACATTTTAAATGTAAAATTTTCCTTGTGAAATAATAAATGTTGCTAAACATTTTTCACATATTGGAACAGAGTACAAGGCTTAAATAATAAATGTTGCTAAACATTTTTCATAAATTCGAACTAGGCTTTAACATGCTAATTTCCACATTTTTAATAGCAACATGTTGCTAGATGCATTTAAATCTATACGTATAATAAAACTGTCACAGGACCATTTATGTTCATTAAATATTTTATAAAAATTTTATTGCTGGTGCAGTTAGTACTCGAAATGGAAATCAAAATAGCAGTTTTTGGAATTTTTGTCCGTCTGACTGTGTTCGCAACACGTAAAAAAGGCTAAATGAATTTTAATAAAATTTTGTAAGGGGGTACCTTAGTATTTTTATTCAAATTTAGGATACTTTGTATCTTTTTTCCAGTAGAAAATAAACGAACATTTATGTTTTTTGCGTGAACTTAATATAAAACAGCAACATGTTTCTGGCAACAAATTCAAACAATACCAAATTTTTTAAACTTGTTTTTTTTTATAAAACAAAAAAAGATATTCCATATTTTCTAAACATAATTTATGTGATATTATTATATGTAAGCTTTTTATATTATGGTTTTATATATATATTATTATCTAACATCATATTTTTTCTCTTTTCTCTTTTTAGGTAAGTGCTTTAAATGCTTTTATACTCTATATTTATTCACAACAAAAGGCTGTGGTATGTTAACATCATTTTTATTTTTCGCAGTACCCACATAAAAATTACGTATTAAATAAAAAGTTAAAAAAGAAAACAATATACATACTTTAGATAAATCATAATAACAGGACATTAACTCTGCGCGACATGGCGCCAAAGGATATGTGTATCAAGTAGACAAGAGAAATAAGCAACAAAATAGTCCCTTTAACCTTATAAACAAAAATCATGATTTTACTAGACAAAACACACACACACAAACTTAATTTGACTTTGTGGAATTTGGTGCTGGCATAAAAATCTTCTTAATTTCCCCAACATGACTAAAGTTATTGTCAAGGTTTTCGCTGTAAACAACAACTTTAGAACTGCTCTATTGACTTTTAAGTTTAAGGACTTCAAATGAAGCCAAACATTAACATACCAAAATAGCAAACAACTCCTTTCAAATTGCAGACGACATTTTAAATCAATGGTGCCTTAAAGTCTGCAACATTTGCTAGATAAAATTAAAACAATGAATACATACATACATGCCAACATTTCGTTTAATGTTTATGGCAACACACCCTCTTTTACACATCTAAAAAACGATATTTAAATCATCTTGTAGTACAAAATTATCATATTGCAAATGAAATCTGTCGCATACTTGTTTTATTTCTATAAAAAAAATTTATATACTTTTTCTTAGCAAAACAAATTGTCATGTTTATATTCAAAGTATCATAAAATACTTAATTTATTTTATTGGCAATGTTGCCATATGTGTAACTATGCCTGCTAGACTGTTTATAGTATTGGGAATATCCGCTATTGTATTTAGAAAAGTTTGCCGGTTGGTTATGCGCAAAAAAAGCGTTAAATAGACAGTTGTTTTTTCCCCTGTGTTCTTTGGCGCCATATAGGCGCCAATAGTTTTGGCAAATACTAGAGAAGATGGTATGAAAAATAAAAAAAAAAAACTGAAATGTTATTGACTTTTTGTGCTGATGCTGCTTGGGAAGCTGCTGTCTTTCCATTGGCTTAACACAAATTTAGTTCCGCAGTAGCTTTTGACGTGTAAAGGTTGTGAGAGAAAAATTATCCAAAACAATTGCAAATGTTTAACAAAACTAGATTGAAGTAATTACTTAAAAAAGCAATTTAATACTTGTCAATGCAAATATTAGTGACTAAAATCAATTGATATGTTTTTCAAAAAAAATGAGTTTGAAAATAATGAAAAATAAAAACAAAATGCAAACTTGGTGTATGTTTAGAATATCCTGAGAAAGAGGAAAAATAAAGGACAATTAGAGGATGTGTGTGTGTGATAAAAAATGAAAAATGCTTCAGTAATACTACAAACCTGTGCAACAGCATTAAAGTTCTTAAATAAAATGAAAAAAACCGATGAAATCTTAATAAATATTTGTTTAGCAACATTTGAAAATGTTGTTAAACATAGAAATGTTGAGAAAAATTTTAAAAATATCGAAAGAGTGCAAATATTAGAAAAACATCGTGTAATCAAACTAAAAAATGATTAACAACATTAAAATAAAAGTACCTGCCTTAAAATATTGATAGAAGTTAACAAAAATGTAAACAGGATTTTTCAGAAACATTCATAAAATGTTGAAAGCTTTAAAAGAAATTCTCGTCAAAACTGTGACTATTACATACTTTAAAAGTAAATATATAAGTAAATATGTACTTGTTAAATATTGCTTAAGCCTAGTACTCTGTTCGAATTTGTGAAAAATGTTGAGCAACATTTATTATTTAACATAATTTTATAATTATACATATAAAATGTGGTATCCATCTCGCGATTTGATGGAATTTTATGATTTTATTGTTTTTAAGTAAAACACATTGTATTACAAATGTTAACAAAAGTCATGTGATCAGCTGTTGTTTAAAAAATTCATCATTAAATAATGCCCAATTGTTTCATTTCACAACTTTGATAAAATGTTGCCAGAAACATTTCATGTGTTCTTCCCCAGTAAAAACAGAGTACTACATCTGTAACATTTTCTCATGGCTTTTTCGTACAAAGTTTTTATGTAGTCTGACAGCATTCCGCATGAAAAACTGATCATAATACCGAAAAATACTTTTTAATATATCAAAAACATTGATAAAGGCCGGGATTCTCTATTCTACACAAACTTTCGATTCAGTAAAAAATCTGACAGAATTCTGTCCTATACAAAATTTTTTTCAAAGAACATTTGCAACTCTGATTACATAAAAAAAATATTTTATATTTTTTTTAAAAGATTTCAATTCGTATAGACCCGCCAAAAAAATCTGTCAAACACATATGTACACTTCTAGTCCGCACTATCATACTTTTTGATGTGTGCTATTGTTGATAGATCAATCGAATGCATTAGAATTTTTGAAAAATGTTGTCGAAACATTTTAAAATTAAGGAAAACATTTTAAAATAACTTAAATACATTGAAATAATAACCGTCAAAGCTTTGTATCCTGTTCGAATTGGTGGAAAATGTTGAGCAACATTGATTATTTATTTTGGAAAATTTAAAATCTGATATCTCAAGAATTTTACGCTTTTATTTTTTAGCATGCCGGTGGGTGATTAGCTGTTTTTAGAAAAATTCCACATGAAATAATATAAATTTGCTACATTTCATATGTTTACCCACAGTAAAAACGTAGTACTAATTCTGCAACATGCTTTCTTTAATTTTTCATACACAATTTTTATTTACGTAGTTTGACTCGTAGCATTCCGCTTGACAACATACAAATATTTAAAAAAGTTTGTAAACAAAATTGCAAATTCGGCTCTTCAAAATATTGCTTAAACATTTAAATAATTTCGAAAGTAAATGTTAATATATAATTACAACATTTTCTAAGGATCAAAGCATCAGAATAATAATTTGTCGACACATACGTACATTTGATATTTTTGCCTTAGGCGTAGTACTCTGTTCGAATTTGTCAAAAATGTTGAGCAACATTTACTATTTCGCAAGGAAAATTTCACATTTAAAATGTGATGTCTATCTCGCGATTTGGAAGAATTTTAAGATTTTATTGTTCTTAAGTATACCACATGAAATAATGCCCTTTTTGCTTTATTTCACAGCTTTGATAAAATGTTGCCACACACATTTCAATGTTTTTCCACAATAAAAACAAAGTACTATTTCTGCAAAATTTTTTCATGTATTTTTTCATATATATTTTTTCTGTACATATGTGGTTTGACAGCAGAATACTAGGCTTTAAGCCTAGTACTGTGTTCAGCTTTTTATGCGGAATGCTCTCAAACTATATGAATAAAAAATGTTTATGTAAAATTCATCAAAAATTGTTGCGGAAGTATTACTCTGTTTCTACTCTGAAAAACAACGAAATCTTTCTGGCAAAATTTTATCAAAGCTGTGAAATAAATCCAATGAGCATTATTTCATGTGGAATTTAGCATTATTTCATGTGGAATTTTTCAAAAAACAGCAAATCACCTGGCTTTTGTTAACATTTGTACAACAGTGTGGTAAAATTAAAAGCAATAAAAACGTAAAATTCTTCCATAAGCACCACATTTTAAATTTTCCAAGTGAAAGAACAAATGTTGCCAAACATTGTCCACAAAATCAAACAGAGTACCAGGTTTTAGACGTAACCATACTTGCGCACTTTTTGATATAATAATTTTAGCGGCTTATTATTAATCTGTCAGTGTGTTAAGCATCCCCAACTGTTACAGTTTCGCTACATTTTTCAATTATTCTTTTTACAATTAATTATATTTTTTTAAATATTTTTATTTTTAAATTTTGTGAAACTTTATAATTTATATTGTTGAATTACATATAAAATTTGGTATAATACCTAATTGCTTACACTTAATTAAAAATGTTGTAGAAGATTTTTGTTTTATTAATGTCTTGTTGTATTTTGAAAAATTACCAATGAAACTGTGAAAACTCGTTATTTTTTCAAATAGGTCTAAACTGTCAGCTGTCATTTTTTTCTTTTTTGTTAACTACTTTTCAAATTTTCCATAAATTTCATGACAAAAATATGCAAACAAAAGTAATATTGACAAAACCATTTGTAGTTTAAATTCCTTCACTTCAAACATCAGGTATTTAACAAATGTTTTTCTTTGAGCATAAATGTTGCTCAACAAGTTGCTTGCCACAAAGCCTGTTTCATATGCTCTTATGTGTATATAAAATACTCTGTTTACATTTTTCTTTTTGCTCTCTTGAATTTATAAGATCACTAAATACACGATGTGCGTTTTGTTATTTTCTTTTTGAATTTAGTTCGTTCTAAACATTCGTGTGTATTAACGGTCGCTAACGGAAAGTTGGGTTTAAAATAAAATTAAGTATTTTTTCTTTCGAATCGATATCTTTAAGTGCGAGCGATCGTTTTAAGATAAAGAAAAAAACGTTTAAAAGCAATATTTTATTTTTATGTGTAAGTTTTGGCGCTCCGCATTTATTAACAAAAAAAAAAACAAGTGTATATTTTACTGATTACCAGCTCCATCTAGTCTGTCTAATCAAACGAATAAAAATGTGTTTTGAGTTTTTCAACGGAAATCGTTAAGAGACGTGAAATTCAAACAATTCAAATGTAAATAAAAATACATATACATATATTATAAGAATTAAAATTAATGCAAAATAATATATAATTTTTTAAAAAAATAATACAGCATTTGACATTAAAAAAATCTAAAACCGGTTTAAAAATGATTATTTTCTAGAGAATTAGAAAAAAGGAAACAAAACAAAGGAATTAATAAAAAGTTTGAAATAATTCGCTAACAAGCTTTTTAAGCTTAAATTATAAAGAAAAAATATTTAAGAAATTCCATAAATAAAAAAATTTCGTTGTGAAAATTTAAATCTTAAAAAAAATATTTTTTAACAAAATGCTTTTAATTGGCTACAAAAGTTCAATTCTCCTTAATTGTGCAATAATGACGTAAAGTGATTTTACTATAATAAAAGTAAATAAAAAAATCTTATCTTAAGTTTTGCCCTAAATTAACAATAGTGTTGCGTAAAGATAAAAATGTTACCTTTACATTGTTTTAAAATCAAGATAAGAGTTCTAAAAGAAATCAAATCTAAACCAAATGAAAAAAATAAGATTTAACAAACATGTAAACATAAATTGTAGCGGTGGTGCAATCATGGGAATCATTTTTAAACACTAAACCAGCACTGTATACAGAAGTTTTGTTTAAACTAAGAAAATTTAAGAGCAACAAGTTTTTTTCGTTTTTAAATTAAACAAAAAAAATTTATTTTTTTATAACTTTTAAGATTTTTAATTGTAAACCTTAAAAAAACTGTTAATAAACATCTAACGAAAAGTTTTAAATCACCTTAAATGTTGCTAAACATTTATAAACTGTTTGCAAGCATTTAGAGATATAGATAAACTTTAAAATATTATATTATTTAAAATATTATTTTTATATAAATTTTAAAGATCTATTACACATTTAAATAATGATCTTTTCAATATGAAAGATTTTTTATTTCATTCTACTCCTGATACTCTGTCCGAAGTTGTGTCAAATGTTGTGCAACATTGATTATTTCACTTGACAAAATTTTACATTTTAAAGACATTTACAATGTGGTGTCTAAAGCCTGGTACTCTGTTCGAAATTGTAGAAAATGTTAAGCCACTTAAAATGTGATGTCTATCTCGCGATTTGAAAGAATATTATGTTTTTATTGTTTTTAATTATACCACATTGTTTAAGAAATGTTAAAAAAGCCAGGTAATCAGCTTTTTTTTAATTCCGCATGAAATAATACCCATTGGCTTTATTTCACACCTTTGATAAAATGTTGCTAGACACATTTCATATATATTTCCACAATAAAAACAAAGTACCGACATTTATTGTTTCGCAAGGAAAATTTGACATTTAAAATGTGATGTCTATCTCGCAATTTGGAAGAATTTTACAATTTTATTGTTTTTAATTATAACACATTGCTTACCAAATGTTAGCGAAAGCTGTTGTTTTAAAAATTCCACATGAAATAAAGCCCATTTGCTTAATTTCACAGCTTTGATTAAATGTTGCCAGAAACATTTCAATGTTTTTCCAACATTTTTTCATGACTTTTTAACACAAATCTTTAATGTATGTAGTTTGATAGCATTCCGCATTAAAAGCTGAACAAAATACTAGGCTTTAGTCCAAAAAATTTTACTATTTTTTTCCTAAAAATATTTAAGAAAGATTTCTAAATACTTAAAACTAATATTGTTAAAATGTTGATAAACATTTGAAAATACTAAAAATCAAAATAAAGCCTAGTACTCTGCTCGAATTTGTGAAAAATGTTGCACAACATTTATTATTTTTACACAAGGAAAATTTGACATTTAAAATGTGGTGTCTATCCTGCGATTTGGAAGAATTTTACAATTTTAACGCTTTTAAATATACAACATTGTTTTACAAAATTTTCCACAAAATTTTCTACAAAAAATTCCACATGAAATAATGTCCATTTACTTTATTGCAATACTTTGGTAAAATGTTGCCAGAAAAATTTCAATGTCTTTCCACTTCCACAGTAAAAACAGAGTACTACTTCTGCAACATTTGTTCGTGACTTTTTTTCATAAAAATTTTTTATGTACTAGTACGTAGTTTGACAGCATTCCGCATGGAAAAATGAACAGAATACTGGGCTTTAGTTCTAAAAATATCTAAGATATCGAAATAAATATTGATAAGCATTGAAAAAGAATTTTACAATCACTTTAAAATGTTGATAAACATTTGCAATATGTTGCCAAGTTTTACCGCAGCAGCTTTGAGCTGCTTATTACCTTTTTATAATATCGTGTATTTTATAGCTGATATTTATGTATTTATTTACATATATTTTCAGTGTTATTGTGATCGGGGGCCTAAGATATAACATTGCTTTAGTAACTTTTTTAAATTAATATTTTGCAATGCTTTTTGATGTATTTTTTTTTTTAACTCTATGTCGTAATATAGAATAAGGAAAAAACTGACTACTCTGAAAACCCGGTTTTCGGTTCAAACGAAAATCCGGGTTTATGTATTATCTTTGGAAATTTTGATGTATTATTTGTATATTTGATGTATCTTTTATGAACAAGATGTTGGTTTTATGCATACTTTTTTATAAGAAACTTTAACCGAAAAACTTGCATTTTTTAAAAAACCGGTTTTGGGTTTGTGTTAAAAAAAACCGGGTTTAAAAAATTCAAAACAGAGTTTAAGAAAAAACTCGAATCGTTTTTTTATCTAAAAACCGTGTATCCAGTTTCGGTTTCAAATATTCTATCGTCATTGCATCAGCATAATATCCCCACTTCTATAAATCAGAAAAATTACTTTACACCTTGATGTGCTGAAATTTTACCTCGTCATAAAATCATTAGACTTTCAAACATTATCTATTGGTGTTTATTTTAACTTAAGCTTTTCCGTGTGTTTTGAAGATAAAATATAGGGTCGGCCCTCTTAGACGCTTATAAATTTGGATTCTGGCAATAAAAACGTATAAAAAATTAAATACGCCTTTAAGAAATATTTAACCCGACCTTATTTCGATAGACAGAATATTTAAGAACATTTTTTTTTCTCGCAACTTTCAAATTTCTTCAAACCCAGCTTTCTATTTTTTCCAAAAAAAAAAAAAAAAAAATACCTGCCAAATAAAAGCATTTCACATTTACACTCGTAACGTAAATAATAAATTACCCACAATCATTTGAATTTCATCGAAACAAATAACATACGAGTACATATCAATTTATAATTTTCTCTAACATAATTCGCCAACAAAACCACACAAAAATATTTAGAAGATAAGACCAAAAGAAAACACAGCCTTAAAACAATCACGTCAATAAAAATTATTTGTTTGGGTTCAATATCTGCTAAGGAAATCAAACATTTCTAAATGAAATGAAGTTTCCAAAGGCAGACATAATTCATTTGACACATATTTTAAGCAGCAACAAAAAAAATACAAAATTGCAAATTTTACATTAAAATAAAAACAACAATAAACATTTGCCCCATTCAAAATGTAAAGAATACCCAAGAGAGTGTAGAGGTGTTGGGTAAAAATGGTGAGAGTATAATTTACGGCTTTTAATGCCCCGTATCAATAAAAAAGAAAATACACAACAATTTTAAGACAAAAACATACCGTTAAACAACAAATGTTGTTGCATGTGCAAGTAGAGGAGAGACAGACAAAGAAAGGAATGAACGAACAGTCGTTTATGTATTGTCATACGGTGCAAGATAATGTTGCAACTAATTTATAACAAATTTATTTTAGCAAAGAAACTTCTTGCAAGTAACAAAGGAGGGCATTTTACAAATATTATTAGTTCATCAAAGAGTTGGTGACGTTACGGAAATTGTGTCATGTTCTGGATTTTTTCTTCGAAATTTTTTAAAAATTTTAACTTTCTTGGAAAGAAGCATAGATTTTGTAAAAACAATTTAATTTTCAGTGAAATTTCGAAGGTAAATGATTTCATAACCTCAAAAAATATTTTTAACCTTAAATTAAAAAACATAACCTATTTTACAGGGGGAGAGGGAGAGAAATATGTTTAACCTTTAATTAAAAAAATAACCTATTTTTACAAGAGAGAGAAAGAGAAAGAGAGCGGGTAATTTTTAACCACCTCAGTACTTTCCAATTGTCGATCTATCTTCACTTCACTGACTCTGGAGATTTCTGGGAGGCTACTGCGTATTTCGATTCAAAAGAAACCGATTTCGAAACACAATATTAAAGTCATACAAATTCGAATGATTTCCTTTTCGAATCGAAATACGCATTAACCCCCCTGGTTATCAAATGTCATCCCCGATAATCTTTAGGTTCCCCTTAGCAAATTGTGGCACACATTGCCGTCAGTAGTTACTAGGCCGTGTTATCACTTACCTGAAGGTGATTTTTTCACTGGGTAAATATAATGCGTCTACCAAAGCCTATTTGAGGACTTGGATAGCAAAACCATGTCTATACCCCTTTTTTAGGAGTTGGAGACCATAGACAGAAAAAATTGATGGTCCAATTAAAATTGTTAAATAGATTTAGATACAAATTTGATTAATTTTTAATTGATTCAATTATATGATTAATTAAAAAAGATTTAAATAATATTCTAATTAAATAAATAATTGAATTAATTAAAAATTTAATTAAAGTCGTATCCGAAACTAATTAAAATCTTTAAATGGTGAAAATAATTTTTTTTGTGTAGAAACTCCTGCCCCACTATTGGTGGCTGGCGTTGGAGTGCAACAGCACAGTGGACGAAATTGCTTTTCTTGCGATTTAGGTACAAACCACAGACAACACACGTTACTACCTGAAGGGCCTTAATAATAACCAGCCACAAGAACTTATAGCGCCCGTGGGTTTACCGGTGCCCGTAATACCAGTCGTTTGGCAAATGCTCAAACCTAAAAGGTTATTATCTGTTAGTTTCAGGCCATAATCAAGCCTCGGGAACTCATCTCCGAAAGCATTAGCATCAAGGTATGCTCGACAATATGCCTTCGTGGGATGCCGAATAGCAAAGTGCGTGAAACATATTTACGTCAATAGCTTGCCTTTTAGACCCTAACTTGATGGTGATCTTACCACAGGGTAAATACAATGATCCCCTCGCCTTCCTGTTTTCCTTAAGTGGATGTGCACGTATTTAAAGGACGGTCAGCAGTGCGTTATATTCATATATATTAGTCATTGCGTATTCCAGTGCCATCAGGGATGCCTCAAGATAGTCATTTGGGTCCACTAATCTTCCTTATATTGATCAGTGATCTTTTAATCTAAATCATTCAAAAAAATATTAATTTATGCCCATGACGTTATGTTTTTCCTTAGATTAAACGATTTAAATCCTTAAAATAGTAACAATTTTTTGTTAAAACAATTAATTGTTTTTCAGAGGATTTATGGTGCTTACGGAACCACGATTATACTCTTTGTCGTTTTTGGTGAGGATTTCAATATCATCTTAACCCGACCAAGGTTTTGGCATCATCTGTTGCTTAGCAATAGCATGAAGGACTATAGCCACCTGTTTATTTTCAATCTGGGATTCCTCATGGTAGTCAATTGGGTCCTCTAGTATTCGTTAAGTTTATCAATGATCTTTTAACCTGCATCATCCTTAGATTAAACGATTTAAATCATAGTGCCTTTGTCGTTTTGGTGAGGATTTGAAAATCAACCCAACCAAGGTTTTGGCATGGTACGAAGGACCATATAGGGGCTATGGTCCTTCGTGCTATTGCAGATGATGCAAAAACCTGAGGCCCTTTCGGAAAATAAACTGGTGGCTATGCACGAAGAACCATAGCCACCATATGGTTTATTTTACAAAAGGGCTCACGAAAAAACGAATAATAATAATAAAGCTCAAAAGCTCAGTCATTAATTCGTTAATACTGCACCTAAAAGATATTCAATGTTATTTCAATATTATTTCTTGTTGTTGTTGTCACTGGTAAATTAAATATTGTTGCACTTTTTGTTGTTGGTTGGTTGGGCTGTTGTTATATAAATGTAGTAATTTTCTTTTGTTTATAAGACGAGGGTGTAAATCTATACTTTTATTTATGAACATGACAGGTCACACAAATTTGCCTGTTTCGTGTCTGACCAGCAGGGTAATTTGTTTCCATTTAAAATTCATTTTTGTTGGTTTTTATCACGTTCAAAAAACAAAAGATTTATACATTGATTATTTTCCTTGGGTGTATTTATCGGTTCACTGGCAACAGACAATGTACCGTGATTTTTTTCTTCCTTTTTTATTTTTTTTAAGTTTCTGGTGGGTGAGGATACTTGTTTAGTTTTAGTTTTTGCTTTTTGTTATGCATAGGTTCATTTTGGATATTGTTTAATTTAGATTGAAATCAAGCCGGCAATGATTTGATAGAGCAAAACTAAAGGAACAAAAAATTTATGCAAATTGTGCAAATTGTCGTTGACAAAATATCGCATACCGAATTGAGTATCATTAATTAGAGTAGAAAATTGAAATTATGGTGAATTTTATAATTTATAAAAAACAACTGTAAAGTTTAATCTTTATGCTTTATCAAAAAAATAATTAATTTTTTTTTTCTTATTTTTGAGGTTATGTTAAATAATTTTTTTTTTAATTTCGTATTTTGTCAAAAAAAAGTACTAAAACACACTTTGCTTCAGCTAGAGTACTAAAATAGATCTATACTATTTTGGTTATCTTAGTAAATCCTTTTCGTTCCTTATCCATCCATCGGTTATGGACCTCTTTTCTCTAACCTGCAGCTTAAAGGCTGAATAATCGCTATCTTCAATATGTGTGTGACTGTAACCATAGGCTAATGGCAGCTGACGCTGGACATTAAATGAAAGGCCTAGGCTCCCAACTACCATTCGCAGCATACGAACATGATTTTCCTCGATTTTTGTTTCGGTATGAAGTTGCATGTCGTATAACAGCACAATTATCCAGCATAGGGTACTCCAATTGTATCTGAGTACCTTTATCAACATTAGACCGTTTCTCTACAAAGGCTCTGGCTGTTTTCTAACGACAAGTTAAGAGATTCTCTGTCTTGCTGTCTGTAAGAAAAACAAGTAAATTGGTTATTTAAGGCCGGCAGAAAACATGGCCCTATCGCTGCTTCGCCTACCTACGTTAGAACGTAGAATCGCTTCTATGATTGGACTGGCTTAGAGTTTCCAGAGTTGACACTCTTGAATCTCCTTCCAAATTTTCCAATTTTGCGCAGCGGCCTTCTCGTACACCTAACGTTGGTTGGTAATTTCGTTATAAGGCTTAAACCTTAGTGAGTCAGTTTTGACTTAAGTGAATGCTGATATTGCGACCTGTGCAACCTAACCTAAACTATTTTTAGGTCGACTGGTATTCAGGGTCCGGATGCCAGGCTTACGACGTTCTACTGATGATTAAACTATTTTTTTATTTTAATTGAGGGTGCTGTACCTCAAGTCGTTAGCAATTTGACTACTAAAGCATGATCACGAGTTCAATACTCAGCCGTGGCAACAGATGTGTTCAAGATTAACGTGGGCTCCTGCCACGATGGCTTTATCCCACGGAGCTCTTAACACCGAGTGAAATAAAGACGTAGACTAGCGCCCCCATTGTGTAGTATAACAACACTTTACGATTGCCACCAATCGCAATTTGTGTGTATACAGTCACAATGAGTAGCAATTTATATAATATGGCAAGCCTTTCCAAGGCAAGCCTAGATCCACATTATAACCTCTTGCTTAGGAGTTTGGAGACTATCCAAACTCCGTCTGTTGAGAGGGCAACAGCACACTTGATCGACCTTGCACCACATCTACATGAATCGATCTTAAACCACAACCACCACGTGTACCCCCGAAGGGGACCTCACCAATAACCGTTCACAGAGAGGATAGGCTCTCTGTGGGGCCACCGATTCCCGTGGTACCAGTCCTTGGGGCACTGGTCGGGCCTCGAAGATGACCCGTGTTAAAACAACAGACCTTTTCTTCCAGATTTAGGCTCTAGGAACCCTAGCGTCTGGTGCCCCTATTTTCCCCGAGTGAACCGCGTCAAAGCATTTGCCATTACTGCAGTGACAATTGGAACTCCCGGGCGTATTCAGCTGTGGCAACATCAATTTTTCTGATATGTATTAATTCTCTTTATAATAATGTATATCCACAGCGACCGCCTCCGCCGGTATTACCACATAACACCGCCGGCGAAGTAAAATAATTATAAATTGGGTATTCTAGCTTCAAACCAATATGCCTACATAACACCAGAGGCGCTGCAACACTGTAAAAATAATCATAACGCTCAATTGCTGTGTTGCCATAAGTGAAGGTTTCCAACTGTCTTATTTACTACTATCCCTTTCCAAAGGAAGTAACACAGTTAATACAGGCATTAATTGCCTGAGTGTTACTTACCTTTAAAAAAAATTGTTTTAATTTATTTTTTTGGTAAATCACCCGCAATAAAAGTTCTTGTCTTTGAAACTAATTTCCATTAGTGTATTTTTTAAAACTATTTCTCTTTCTTTTCTGTCGAAGTAAAAATATGGGTTCTTTAAGCTCTCAAGACATTCCAATATATTCTTTAAGTTATCATTAACTTTCCATAACATTTAATGAAGTTATAAGCCTGATTCGCAGAGGAAAAATCAATAAATGAAGACTCGCAAAACGATATTGTTAACGCAGACAAAACCCACTTACAGTGTAGACACAAAGCCACTGATAGTTTTAGGAGTTCATCTTGGCAGATAGAAAAGTTTAGGTCATCTGTGAATTATTATGTGGCTGTACACCAAAATATAATTAATTATAATATTATTACAACAAAATTTCGTAGATTAATGTTTATTTTCTTAAAAAAAAAGATTTTAAATAAATTCAAGTATACAGTTGGTTACATCACTCATAATTTGCTTTAAATTGAAAACAATTCTTGACCTAAATTCTTAATTATGCTCTTTCCAAACAAAGATTGCTTAACACAAACTTCCCCTTAGAATTTAATTTCTGTATATACATGAAATACATACATATATTGTTTAATTAATATTAATTTTTAAAACTTCTTGCAAAACTCTCATTAAAATGAAATCAATAAAACCACATTGCTGTCTGATTCAATTAAGCCTCTTATACCTCTTCAAATATACACATAAAGCCCTTATTAATAATTAATAATCATTAACATCTGGTCTTATATACATAAATAATTCCTATCACTTTACCTTTTTCTTCATAACAAAATCAAATTTATTGAAACTGTAACTTTTATAATCTCCTCCCCCACTGTACTTAAGACACTAATTGACACTTGGAAAACAACTTAAAATTAACAAATACCTTAGGAATGAAAAAAAAATAAAACGTTTCAAGATTTACAGCATCAAATACTTATAAATCTTAAGGAGCAACTTTCGCTCTTAAAGAAAAATAATAAAAAATAAATAAATGAAAAAATTCCCATCAATTAATGGCTGGCAGCGGCAACACGAAAAAAAAATATTTCAAACGCCAATCAAATTTTTGTTCGAACAGAAATTAAAGATAATTTGGGTGTGCTTCCGGAATTTGTGTGTTAAGGCAAAAAATTCCTTTCTACATTTCTACACCGCTCCGTTGAAATTCATACCACACCCTTAAACTAACATTTTTTGTGAAGCGCCGAAAAAGGTGTAGGGAGAGCCAGTGTGTAAAGAATAAATTAAAATCCACTTTAATGAAGAAAAATCCTCAGTTATTTTAAATGACATTAAGAAAAACGAACTAAAGCAACTTAAAAACAAATAAAAAATTTTAGGAGAACTTGGTAAACGGGTACTTGGTAATCGGTTTTTTAAGGTCGATAAACATAAAAGGTTTGCAATGTTAATATCTATAAAATAAGACATTAAAATAAAATTTCATAATTGTTTACATGCTAATAAGCCACTAACCCTGAACAGTTGCATTTAGAGTCTAAAACGGGTAATTGGTAATCATAAAAAATTAATCGAGAATGTTATAAATAAACATGTAGTAAGTTTTAGGAAATCCTAATGACATTTCATCATTACTTTGCTATTATAATAGTATTATAAAAGTATTAGTTAAGCGTAAGTGGTTACCCGAATAAAACCACTTTTTATTAAAAAAACACGTTTTATTTGAAAAAATAACCGACTGATATTTCAATTAAAATGTGTAATCATTTAGATCCAAATTAACTAATTTTGCAATTTATCAAAGTTATAAAAATTCGTTCAAATACATAACCGGTTACTGAGTAACCGATTTTTAATAAAGCATATTAGTATATATATGTAGACAAGCTCTAACCCAACTCTATTTAACTAAGCTTTAGCCAAGAAGTATAATATTTTTTGTGATAATAAATTGGAAATAAATAAGAAACTTTTATGACTGGTTACTCGGTTAATATTTTTTTATACCAATATTTAATTTTAATACACAATAATAATTATAACAATAACCTAAAAGGCATCTCTATATTATCAAGCTTTAGCCAAAAAGTATAATATTTTTTGTAATAATAAATTAAAAATAAATAAAAAACTTTTATGACTGGTTACTCGGTTAATATTTTTATAATGCCAATATTTAGCTTCAATACACAAGAACAGCTATACATAAAACAGCTATATATAAAAAAATCTGTATTTGAATAAAAATTAAAAAAAAATCAAATCATTTATAAAGTTTTTTGAAGAAGACATATATTAGTAGTGGGTACTTAGTAACCACTTAAGATTAATATGCAGAAACATGTTTTATGGTTACTAGTTAAAAATTTTTAACAAAGCAACATGTAAACATTATTGAAATAACATTTAGACATTATCAAAACTACCTTAAAAAACAGGTTTAGTAGATAACGATTAGCGGGTACCCATTAATCTTTTAAATTGTAATTCAAGATTTTAAATTAAAATTACACAAAATGCTTTAAATAGTTTTTATACATAGATTTACACGAAATAAACTTTTCAAACATAGCGGGTACCTGATAAACGATTAAATTATTTAAACATAAATTTACTCAAAATAAACTTATCAAACATAGCGGGTACCCGATAGTCAATTACATTGATTGTAAGATGTTTTATTAAAATTACACTAAAATTATTTAAACAGTTTCAAGCATACATTTGATCAAAATAAACTTTTCAAACATAGCGGGTACCCGATAATCAATTAAATTGATTGTAAAATTTTTTATTAAAATTACACTAAAATTATTTAAACAGTTTCAAATATACATTTGCTCAAAATAAACTTTTCAAACATAGCGGGTACCTGATAATCGATTAAATTATTTAAACAGTTTCAAACATAAATTTACATAAAATAAACTTATCAGACATAGCGGGTACCCGATAATCAATTAAATTGATTGATTGATTTTTCATTAAAATTACACTAAAATTATTTAAACAGTTTCAAACATATGTAAATTTACTTAAAATGAACTTATCAAACATAGCGGGTACCCGATAATCGATTAAATTGATTTTAAGATATTTTATAAAAATTACATCAAAATTATTTAAATAGATTTAAACATACGTTTACTCAAAATAAACTGTTTAAAAATTATTTCAATTGTGGTTACTCGGTAACCTCTCACTAAAATCTATAACATGAATCCTAGTTGATTTATCTAACCTACAGAGTTTTATTCTGGTCTTAAATTTAAGGAAGGTGTAAAACTTAACAGCCAAAAAATATTTTGATTGAATTTAAGTTTTGTAATCGATAACTAGTAACCTTTACAACTTTTATATTGTGGAAACTTAATAAAATAGTTTTATCAAGGATTTCATTATCCTTATTTCCTTAAATACTCTTACACAACATTCTTAAAATCTTCAAAAAGATTAACTTTCATAAACCACTTAAATAAAATATAAAACTATAACATCACAACAATATAAACACAAAACAGACTGCGAAAAAAAATCAAAAAAAAAACACCACATGTGGCACCACAATGAAGTAGTAAATGTAATTGACTGTTAGGTAGTAAATAAGGCTCCGCCAGCACAACCAACCACCACCACCAGCAACCACTTCAAACAAACTAAAAAAAATTACTCCAACAACAACTGTAGACGCACAATCGGGAGGAACAACCAGAAAGCACATTAAACGAAAAAAAAATTTATAGAATGTATGATTTTGTGGATATTTAAGCCATTGTGCAATGTAGACAGGGAGGCTGAAGCAGATGTGATGGTGGTGGAGTCTATAATGTATCCGTTGCTGTTAAATCGAAAAACATAAACAACAAACTCACTTATTAGGGATGGTTATAGAGCGGATATTAGGCATTATATTACAAAAGTACAGTTAAAACTGGCAATAGAAAAAATAGGTTCTATAAAAAAGGACTTATTTAAGGGTTCGAAAACAAAACGCTAAAATTTATAGCAATATAATATATTAATGTCAATATATTATTTTAATAACAGATTGTAGAGTCTCAGATAAAGTTAAAATTTTGTAATAAATATTTTTATTTTATTTAAGTAACCGGTTACTTGTTACTGAAATATTATTTTTGAATAAAGTTATTTCTTGTTTTCTTCATTTAAAATGTAACATGCTTTTTAGAGAAATTATAAATAGTATGAATTAAATTTAAGTGGTTATTAAATATAAAGTGGTTATCAGGTAACCGCTGTAAAAAAATAATTAATAAGTTTTTTGAAATCATATTTAAAGATTTATTAATTTAATTAATTTAATACTCTTGATAATTTTTTAATGTTCTTTTTTGAATATTCTTAAAATGCGGTTATCAAGTATCGATCATTGAAACAACAAAAAGTAAGGAAAATTTTTAATACTTACTGATCGCAAAATATTTTTTATCAGTTACCAAGTAATCGATACTAAATATTTGTTTAGAATACTAGTAATATACCCGCTGACCACTTTTGTCCGAATATTCTTATTTATTGCCTTTATTTATTATATACATAAAATAAAATTCTTTATTTTCAACATCGATTACCAAGTACCCTTTACTGAATATAAAGTAATCGATTCAAAATATTTGTTTAGAATACTAGTAATATACCCGCTGACCACTTTTCGTCCGAATAATCTTATTTAGTGCCTTTATTTATTATATACATAAAATAAAATTCTTTATTTTCAACATCGATTACCAAGTACCCTCTACTAAAGCTGTTTTCTTCAAATATTTTTTTTGCTTCTTAAAGCAATTGTAATAAGTTTTTTCATATACTTGTATTTCCTATTATTAAAATAAATATTTAAAATATTTTGCAAATTTGGAAAATTATTGTTTTGTAAGCACCAATTACCAAGTAACCACTTCAAAGTATTGGTTGTAATTAATTCATTTTTGGATATTTGCTTTTAATAAAAAATTTGGATGTTAATTTAGGGTATTGAATAACAAGCAACAGTTTTAATAAAAAAAAATTGTTTTAACCAGTAATTTAATACTGATTATCGAATAACCATTTTGATAAAAATTTGTTTTTCTCAGGATATTTAAATTAAAAATTAATTATATGATTATTAGAATTCTAAGAAAGTTAAAATATGCATATCATTTAACCGTTGTAATAAAAAATTGTTTTTCTCGGGGATTTGGTATTGATTACCGAGTAACCATTTTGATAAAAATTTGTTTGTCTCCTGAAATTTTTTTAAAATTTTGTATTTAAAAAAATTATGTATATATTAGAACACTAGGAAAGTTAAAATATGTATCGTATAGATTGGTTACCCAGTAACCAATTTAACAATATTCTTATAATTTTGTAATTTTTCCATTGTCCTGCTAATATTTTGTTCGAATTTAAGGAAATTAATAAAAAACAACAATAATCTGTATTTCAAGTTTAAGAATGATCTTATTGATCCTTTTATGCTCACATATTTTTGGATCTTATTGATCATTTTATGATCACATACATATTTTGTTTTGAGACTTAATATGCATGTTTACCGCTATAAACTTGATTTAGGTAATTTTGTTGCTGGCGATAATTATAAATTTTCCATGGGATATTTTTAAAATTTTTATTTTGAAATTAAGAAAAATTTCAAAATTTTGTGATCATTTTTTCTATGTCTATCATTAAATATCATTAAGAGTGGGAATTTCCCAAAGAAAACAAAATCTCTAACAACCCTTAAACATTAAGTAAGACGCTATAAATATATGACCAACCCAAAAGTGTCTGCCTAAACGACACACAGGTACTTTTTAATAAAGAAAATACCTGAGAAAGACATACAAAAAAGGTCACGGGAAGATAGACAACGATGGTGACGATTATGTTGAAGATAAATAATAATGATTCGGCTACTGAAATGTTATTTCAGGAGGATCAGCTAAATATTTGTCGTAAAAAGTTTTGTTGTTTTTTTTCCAAACCATGAAAATAATGTCAAGAAAAGGTTTTTTAATTCCCCAATATTTATTTGGTTTTAAAAACTAAAACAATAAACAAATATTTACTCTTTACTTAAGAGCATTTGCATAATTTTATAAAACTCTAAACACTAAATATATGCAAAAATTCAAAGGTTTTGTAGGAAAACGAATATAAATGACGTTTAAGTACTCAAAAGGTATTTGTTATAGATAGACCCGCATATGTTGTTTAAAATTTATTTTAAATGGGGAAACAAAAGAAACCAACAAAAAGATCATCTTTCTGTAATTATGAAGAGTAAAAGAAAAGAGAAATTATGATAATTTTTGTAAGCAATAAAAGTAACATGTGTGTTGATATAATTATTTTTTTTTTTTGAAAGATAAACCAAACGTTCTATTAAACACAAGAAATTGAAGCATAACCCAGCAAACATTTTTGTGTAGAAAGCATTTGTAATAAAGTATTATGTTAGAAAATTATTTAAATTATATATAATAATATATAATAATATTAAATAATTAAATAAAATATTTTATGATTCGCTCATAAAATATTTATTTAATAAATTTAAAAAGGAATTATGCGTTTATATTAATAAATAATAAAATTAATTAATATAAATTTAAAAACTAACCAACATTTTTTAAATGGTTATTGGATAACCGTTAGCATAATTTGATAATGAAGATAGCTAAAACAGCTAAAAGGCATTAGGCGACTTATTTTAGAATAATAAAACCTTATTTAAATCTTTAAAACTACTAACTAATTAAATGGTTACCGAGTAATCATTTCAAAATTGTGTATAAAATAATCTTTAACAATATTGAAAAGCAAATTTGGTCTTAAAAAAATACGAAATTAAAATTAAAATGCATTGCAGCTTAATTAAATTCTTAAAATTGTGTTAAAACCTATTATGTGGTTATTGGTTAACCATAAAAAAATTTAGTTGCCTAAATATTAGTTTCCCTTAAATAGTCGAATAAAAGTAAATATTAAAACAACAAAACAGTTTAATGGACCATAGCGTCCGATTGATTTTTGCGTAAATGTTAATGTTTTTAAATACTCATAATAGATTATAATAATTATATAATATAAATGTAAAAATAATAATTATAATATAATTATAATTATTATATTATAATTATATTATTATAATTATAAATAAATTTATATTATTTTCTTTATCGGTCTAAAGAAGTTATATCCATAGACTTTAAATAAATAAAAGTAATTATTAAAACAATAATATTACCTACACTTAAAGATTTTCAGAGTTTGAACAAGTCTACAAAAACAGCTACCGAGTAACCACTTTATGATATTGTTTTGAATTTAATTTTTTTTTATTATTTTATGATAGTGTCCTGAAAAGCAATACGAGTTTAAGGTCTTAGCTTAGCTTTGTTTGCAAAACAGAACGCTATTTAGGCAATTATTAGTGGTTACTGAGTAACCGTTTTAATAAAAATGGTTTGCTTACATGTTTCATACATTTTATTTGCTTGTAAATAATTAAAATATATATTTATAATATTTTCAAGGTTAAAACATAACTGGTATAGATCGGATACCGAATAATCTCTTAAAAGTATTTAATGAAATTAACAATTTTGTTTTTTTTAATACTGTAACCGGTGATAGACTAAACCGTTTTAAAATTTTTTTCTAAATACTTCTTTTAGATTAACGAAAACAATAACCTCTTTTTAAATTCAGTTATAAAAATTTTTCATTGCAAACAAGTAACCGTTCCAAATACTTATACCCTATTTCATTAAAAAAAATATTTGAAATATATTTTAGAACAACTTTTGCATGAAAAATTTGTTTTAAAATAGATTTCAAATAAATTTAATTTTTTTTTATTAATATGGGCATTACTGGCAGCTATAAACGTAAAAAAATATTAAATTTGTTCGGTACTTTTTACAAGTGTGTGAATTTAAACAAATATAAAAATGGTTACTGATTAACCGATTTTTTTTGCCATACATTTATAAATATTTTATACACAATCTAATACTTATTTTATTTTAACTATTTTTATTATTGAAATTTTTCTTAATATGGTTATTAATAAATGGTTACCAAGTAATCATAAAAAAGTAAACTATCATTTTATTCTTAACTGATTTAATTTTTATTTAACTCGTGGAGAACGGTGTATAATTTTTAAATGATACTCTAGATATATAAAATAAAATTTTAATAATGAGTAACCGGTACTTAGATAAATTTGTTACATTAATTAGATAAATTTGTTGAAAATTTCTTCAAATGAAATTTAAAATTATATTTTTCATGATAAGCTGTAGCAGATTTATATAACATATTTTCTTGATAAATAGCATTTTAGCTTAATTGGTTAACGAGTAACCATTTATAATGTATTAAAAGAATGTTAAAAAAAAATTAAAAATTATATATGTACATACTTATATAAAAATTTGCATAGGTGTGATAGACTTATAATCTTAAAGAAATTTGTGTTAAAGCAAACGGTTACCCGGTTATCCATTACGAAAAACTTTATTATTGCAACATTTTGGTTGCAATTGTCATGAACATTATATTAATATAATTAAATTAATTAAATATATTTAATTATATTAAATATATTTAATTATAATAATATTTATTTAATCTAGGTAATTAAAAATGTCCTTTAATTGCTTACATTTTCCAAAATGATTATCAATTAACCATTTGGAAAACGGTTTGTTTTTGTTTTTTTTTTTTTTCTTCTTTATATTAATTTCTTTTTCTGTTTTCAAATATATTTGTTTTAATATCCAATTTTTTGTTTTTTAAACATAGTTATAATTTTATTTTACTGGTTACCAAGTAACCACTTTAATACTTTTTTCAAAAATGTACTAAAATATTAAAAATCTATAACTATGTACATTGAAAAACTATAGTGTGACATACTTTCGATGTAAAAAAAATTTAGTAGTCACCCGATAACCATGAAAAAAAAAATAATCCTATTGCGTTTTTTAAAAAGTTAAACGGTTTGTTAATTTTTTTTTTTCGTCTTCTTTATACAAGTTTCTTTTTCTGGCTTCAAATATATTTCTTTTAATATTTAATATTATTTTTCAATATTTTTTGTTCTTAAAACATAGTTGTAATTTTATTTTACTGGTTACCAAGTAACCATTTTAATACTTTTGTTCAAAAATGTATTAAAATATTAAAAATTTATAACTAAGTATGTCATACTTCAAAATTGTTAGTGGTTCCCGATAACCATGACAAAAAATTTTCCTATTGCATTTTTGTTTTTAAGTTAAATAATTTATATTTTGAGTGAATTTTTAAAGAAATATTTTATAACTAAAATAATTTTTATATATATTTTTTTTTGCTTAAATGGCTATCAAGTAATTACTTTGAAACCCAAGTGTTTATGACATTCACTACCAAATGTATATTTCTAAATAAAACACACACAATTGTATGTTTATAGTAACCATCTCAATATTAAAAATAGGGTTTTAATATTTTGTTCAAAAATCTTATGACATGCACTTCTTTCACTGTTATATAATTTAAAACCTTTTTAACACTTAATTTTAGTGGTTATTTCCGCTATTGAACCTTTTTAAAAAAATTTAAAAGAAAAGAAATGAAACTTCAACTTCAAAGGGGTTTAAGTTCATTATTACAGTGGCAATTTTTTACTTGAGTTTATAAAACGAAATGTTGATTATATTGTTTATTAAAACATGACATGACTTTGAAGAAATAATTAAATAATCCATACATTTATTCATTTCTTAACTATATTTATATAAAAAAAAATATTCTTGCCTTTGTTTTCGTGATAGTTGTGAAAGGCAAAATAAATTACTATTACTTTTTATCCGGCACGTTTTTTTCCAAAAAAAAAAAATAAAATAGATTTTCAGTATTTAAGTTTTTAGAAAATTTCTGAAGCATGAAAAATTTCGTTATTTTCATTTCCAAAATCGTTTTTCAAAAGTAAAAGAAAATTAAAAATAATTCGTGAAAAGCGGGTCATAATTGTATTTAGGCTATTCACAGTTTTAATGGAAATTTCCTTTAAGCTTAAACATGTGTCTCTCAAGACTTAATTTTTGCTTTTAGGAACTTTGGCAGAAAAACACAAAAATTATAAATTATTGTTGTAAAGTGGGTATAATTGTATTTGAGCTAATCACTGTTTATAGTATAGATAAAGACCAGAAGTACCTGGCGGAAAATGTAATTTTCCATTTCACTTAAATATTTCAAACAGTTTAATAACAAATTATCTCAACACAAATAATAATAGCAATTAGTGGATTTGTAAGGTGATTTTAATCTCTTTATTACAATTTCTTGGTAAATCGTGCTTGATAAAAGTATCAAAGTCAAGCATGCTTAGGTAGAAAATTTGTTAAACCGTGCCGATTATCGCTTACAAGTTAGAGAATTTTATAAAATGTTATGCTATATGAGAAATATGTTTTCGCGAGCTTCACTCAATCCACCATAGCTACAAAGAGTCTGGCTCCACCACAGCTACAAAGAGTTTTGCATTATTTGGATGTCAATTCACTTGCTCTCTTGTTTAAAATGGGTATAAACTAAACAGCTACACAAGCAAGCTCATCTAAGTGGTCATGAGCAAGTGGTCATACTCGAACACTAACTAGCTTTGAGCAAACCTCTGTTCGTATCACAAACACCATGAGCTGATCGAAAAAAAACGAGCTTTCTATGCTAGTGAGCGCCGTGTTTACTCGTTTCATATTCGAAACCCTCAGTAACTGTATTTTGTTTAACAACCACAAAATAAACTCAATTTATCAATATTCATGAAATACTGCGAATTACTTCAGATTATGTTATTTTTATTAGGATTTTATATGAAATAGCTGATAAACTAGATTTTTAAAATTTTTGATTTATACCACTTTCAAAATCAAAGGCTCATTTAATCATAATCAAAAAAAAAAACCTACAGTCGTAAAGTAGCTCTGGGTCGGGGAACACGTGCGTGCGTCATTGTCATTATCGTTTAAAGTCAATCAGGCCGTCCTTGTTGTTCGGCCTTCGAGTGGTTTGCGTCTCGTTCTCACACTGGCTGATTGGCATCCTCGAATAGCTGTACTACGGTACTGTTATTGGTGATTGCTTCATTGGCCACGTGAAATCGTTTGGTTGTCGTATATAACCTAGAAATTTTAATTTCAATAAGTCGGACATTAAAAACTCAATTGTTAACTGGAGGTGCACCATAAAACTCAATTTTGATGGTGGAGGAGAAGCAATAAACTCAAGATTTTCACTGGAGGAGCACCATTAAACTCTTATTAATTTTACTTAGCTGAATTTGTATAGGTATAGGCAAAAAAAACCTAATTATTTTAATTTTTTTTCAACTTCAAAATTTTCGCATTGCCAACTTTTCAGTTTCAAGCGAGTCGTTTGCAAAAACGCTAAAATAAGTTTTTTAATTTGTTCATTGGAATTTTTGTCTTTTATGCCAAAAACATAAATTTGTATTAACTCTCATTAAAAATTCATAGATTATTTGTGAGAAGAGCTTAAAATGTAAAAAATTACATCTATTGTTATTTTCTCGTTTCTTTGCAAGTGTACATGGAAAACTATAAAATTATTTTATTATTATTTACTATTTTTTTAGATAAGAAAATACTGTAAATATAGGACACGTTTACGCTGTAATGAATTTTCTACGGCTTTTTCCGCATTGCCAATATTTATTTTAAACAATTTTTTTCTAATATAAACAACATGAAATTGTCTTTGCAAATTAAAAACGGCTATCGAATCAAATAAAATTGGTTACACCGATAACATTTCTTTAAAAAAATTAAATGCAAAAATTTACTCATTGGAAATTTTTTTAAACTGAAATGTCTGTTAGTATTACTAACATGCATACAAAATGCATTAGGTATTCGAAACTGACTTAAAACAAACTTAAAAAATTATTAAATTGTATAAATAAAATCAATTTGATCTATTTCACATCTTGTTAAAATTCTTAAGTAATTTCTAATAATAAATATAAATAAATCTTATTGAAATAAATAAGTAAAAATAATTAAAAAATTCCTCTTTTTAATACCTACAAAAAAATAATAATAAATGAAATCATCAATAATTCTAACATTTAAAAACAAATCAAGAAAACTGAAGCCAACTTTGAATATTCAATAAAAAAATGTTGTTGAAAAAAATGTCACGGATAAATAAAAAACAATTTAAAATTTAATTTATTTTTTGTTGTTGTTGTTGTAAAAATATTACATTGCAATGAATTTTAATTGAAGGCAATTTGTTAAACAAAACTCAAAATCGATAGTTTTAAAATGACACTCACTTTCATCATGCTGTAACGCTTGCGCTTTGAACGTTTTTTTTTATAGACCTTAAAATATTTATGACAGTTTTTCAATAATGACATGTTTTGAAAACATCGTTAAGAATGCTCGTTTCATTTGTGAGTTTGTAATTTGAGAAAAATTAGACATGACACATTTAAAAATATTAAAATTTATCGCCATTGAAAAGGAACATTGTAAAAAGCATTTAGGGTATTCACAGTTTGTCATAAATAAATTTACAAACTAGTAATTTTTAAAGACGAATTGAAAGATACGATAAACCATTATAAATTGCTGAAAAGTACACTTCAAAAAAAACTGTACTATTTTTTAATATATAAAATATTCGCATTACCAACCTTTTAGAAAATAAAGAAATTAATTAATAAGAAAATTCTTTTTATTTTTAATCACTTTAAGGTTATAGTAAAAACTTAGATTTTTTATTTTTTTAAATTTCGCATTGCCAACTTTTTAGTTTTATACAAAATATTTTACGAGCGCATCTAAAATTATTCATTAAAACACTTAAAATTGTGTACATACATATATATGTATATTTCCCAAATTGCTGAAAACAGAAATTTTCACAAAGATTTTGTGTATGTTTTAAGTATGCGCGTTGCCAACAAATGTGAAAAAAAATATTTTTATAAGCAAATTTTTTATTTTTAATCTAAACTAAAATAAAAACTTATTTTTTTACTTTCTAATATTTTCGCATTGCCAATTTTGTTTGTTAATAACAAAACTTTTATGTTTGTTCTTTGAAATAAAATAGGATAAAATTTGCTAAATTCTTTCGAAGCTAACTATTGCAATAGTATTAACTTTATTAAATCCTAATGCATAATATTTGAAACGTTGTTGCCTAATTTTTTAATATTTAACAATATCGCCTTACCAAGCTTAAAAAAATAATGCATTAAAAAAACTGAATGATTTTCCAAGGTTTGATATTCCAAAAACTATTAGAGTTCAAAGTGTAGTTTGCAAAACTTTTTAGGTGTTGTACATTCGCATTGCCAAATTTCGACAAAAATAAGCTTTTAATAAAATTACTTCAAAATCTATAATCACTTTGACGATATAGTTAAACTTTCGATTTGTATTTTTTTTCAATTTTCGCATTGCCAACTTTGGCTAAAAGAGTTATTGTTAAACATCAAATTTAGGATTTGCTAATATATCTATAAAAAAATGTAAGTATGTATTATAATTTTATACCACGATCAGAATTTGATGTTTTAAATTTTGGCGTTACCAACTATGAATTAAGAGCAGTTGCTCTGCTTAATTTAATTAATTTCAGTTAATATTAAAGAAATATTTGCTTTTACACTTGGTGTAGGATTAAAATGTTAAATATTTTAATCGCTATTAATTTAAAAAAAACATTCGCGTTGCCAATTTTCTAAAAATAGATTTTTAAAAATTTTGTAAAAATTTTAAATTTGCTATTTGTTTGCAGTAAAAGTTATTTACATTTATAATTATAACTGATTGAAATTTGCGCCTTGCCTATTATTTAGTGTGGGTAGTTTTTCGCATTGCCAACAAAAACTGTGTTGCTTAACATCTCATTTAGAATTTGCTAATAATTTTTAATAAAATTTAAGTATTATAAATTTCAAATCACAAATTGATGTTTTAAAACTTTGGCGTTACCAACTATAAATTAAGAGCAGTTGTTCTACTTATTTTAATTAATTTCAGTTAATATTAAAAATACTTTCTTTTACACTTTGTATAGGATTAAAATTTTGTATAGGTATATTTTATCGCAATTAATTTTTGAAATATGTGTTCGCATTGCCAATTTTTTTAAACAGTTTTTTGTAAAAATTTTATTATAAATTCGCTACTTGTTTGTAGTAGATGCTATTTATATTTATAATTTTTATCATGATTTAAATTTTCGCCTTGCCAATTATGTAGTGTCGGTAGCTTTGCGAACTACATATTAAGATTTCTGTGGGTGCAAGGAAAAACTGCTTATATTTCATTCTGTATTTTTAAAGTAAGACTTAGTAGCTTGTTTTTATTAATTTATTTTGATTGCAGTTAAGGATATATTTGTTCCTGTCGGGTCTTTATTAAATAAAGAAATACTATGTCGTTCTACGTTCTCAAAAATAGCACATTCAAATAAATGAGTTATTCACGATAACAAAGCAGTTATTCCTTTTTCCACAGATTTGTTAGAATATTATGAAGTATTTTTGTTATATAATGTTTAAGTTTTTTTATATAATGCCAGATTTCAATTTCTACCAGATTCGCATTGCCAACTATTGTAAAATCAAACACTTCATACAGTTTGTGAATAAAGTAAAATTGGTATACTCAATGATATATTGTAAATTTGTATTAAAAAATATTTAAAAAATTGTGCGTTGCCAAATTTTTCAACAAATGTTTTGCTAAGCGTTGTTTGAATTTTTTCATTCACCGGATTTTTTCGTTCAATTAACCTGTATATTATGAAAGTTTCGTTTTACCCAGCTTGTATATTTAAAATTTTTTTAAATTATTTATAATTTAAACATCATTTATCTTATTATGCGACTAAACGTACGTACGCACACACCAAGTAATTATTGTTAAGTTTTTGTCACCGCCCGTTTAAATGAGCATAACTCCTTATTTGTCAAAGATCACCTGCTTCCATTTATTTAACTGCAGCAGGCTGCTGCTGTTAATATAAGCAGCTGCTTGCTTGTATTGATGATCATCACTCTTATGGCTGCTTACAAAAGCTAGAAAAACTAATTGTTACACTAACTGCCAATAAAGCAGGGTGCAATTAATAACCAGGCTGCAAGCTGAAGATTACACCATCGTTACACCATCTTTAAGGTGAAGCAGCTAGAATGGCTTAAAAGAACATCTTTAATTGAAATACTTGAGTTGGAAAATCCTATATCTTTTTTAATTTTGTTATGTCCTGTTCAAACTGCTGCTTAAAAATGTTGTAATGATCCTTTTGCAAGGAGACAACATTACTGCCTTGCAGCTGTTTATACATGTCATAAATTTGTATTTAAACTATTTTTCTTTTAATATTTTCCTGTGGACTTCAGTTCAATATAAATTTAGTGTCCTTTGTGTTGCTGTAAGACAGGCGCATAATGATCATATAAAAGTGAGAACTGTTTTGTTAAAAATAAGTTGTATGCCATTAGTTATATTTTTTACAATCCCTAATTACTTTGTTTTGAATGTTTATCCTTGTAAATGTTTGCTGGGCTGCAATTTTTTATATGAAAATAATTTCATTTGCTTTTTTTGAGTTTTCTTTAAGACTTATTTCTCCCTTTATTCCGTCATAACAAACCCTTGAGTCTAAGAAATTCAGTTTATTATCCTTGCAACTGTTGCACTTTTGTAATTATTGTGCCGTTGTATTTCGTTTTGCATTTGACACGAGACAAAATCATTAAACTGTCAAGAACGAGTTAATAGAAACAAAAACTACTAAAGGCAACAAAGCCATTACTTCCTTTTTAAAGAAGTTTCTGAAGGATTATTAAGTGATCAGACATTACCGAATGAAGTAACAGTTGGAAATTTTTAAAAAAAATTGCAATTAAAAATAAGTATTTAAAGTTTTGAACATATAGACATTGTGCAGACAATTCATATCTTCTAAAATAATGTTTCCTTAAATTATCACTCACTCATTTTGGCAGAATAGTGCAGACAGGTGGTGAATTATGGGCATTGGAGTGGAAAGGGCATTCTGTGGGGTGCAATTGCCTGCCCCATATTTTGTACTTTATATTTATAATATTTTTTTCCAATAAAAGTGGTCTTGTTGGTGTTACAAAATGTATGAAATGATTTTTCTAAAGTAAAGATCTAGATTAGTTAATATAAGTCCCATTTTACATTATGCAACTTTTATCGCTGCAATACTTTCTTAGTTGGAGAGAGGGGAAAGAGGAATTAATAGGATTACATATATGCATGTTCTCTAGAAATTCTTTTTGTTCTCTCATTCGTAGTTTTAATTTTGAAGTTTAAAATGTAGACAAACAAATTGCTGCAATAAAAATTGCACGATATAAAATAGAAAGTTTGCAGCGACAAAAGTTGCATAATGTAATTGGTCACTAAGACGGACAATTATATATTTCGTGTCGGTCTCGATACTATTTCCGCCTGGGGGGGCATGTAGCCAAGCAGTTCCCCTTGCAAGTGTATATGGGGAAACCAGTCACCAAGGTCTTTTAGGGTTTTTAAAAAAGAAAAATAAGAACTTTTGGGGAGTAACACAGACAGCCGGTAGTTCCCTGTTACCCGGATTCCTTAGTCTGTTATAGGTGAGGACCTTATAGGAGTAACGTGAGAGCATTAGGCGTACGATGTACAGATGCTAATAGTAGTCCTGTGCTCAGGTAAGGGAGAGTGTTATATTTTCATGAGTGATGTATTGAATATAAAATCACTTAGACGGTCTGAATATCAGATATTTCTGTTTGCAAAATGACAAATTCATTTCCGTATTTAGTAGAGTATTCAAAACCGAAACCGAAAACCGGTTTCAGGACAATTTTTAAACGGTTTTATTTCGGTTTTTAAACACTCGATTTCCATTTTTTACAAGTTTAACTTTCTCCAAAAAGGTATTTCATTTTAATTTGCGCATGACACACTTCTTCCTTCCCGTAAAATTACGCTGTTTAATTTAACGAAGTCAAGAAAGATGAAAAACAAGATTACGCCGTTCGAAAAATAAAATTAAAATTTTCTAGACATGTTGGTCGAAAAACATCACGAAACTCTCTTCCTATTGGCTTATAATTATAAATTTTAAGAGTTGAATTACATATCTTGACATAAAGTATAAACTTTTTTATTTGTGTTAATGTTTAGACTCTTCCCTGTTACCCATTAAAAAAACAATCGGTTAACCGGTTAAAAAACCAGTTACCAAAACAGAAACCTGTTTTTTTTTCAAAAGTATAATTTTTCGTTTAAACCATTTTCTTGAAATGACCGGTTTTTCGTATTCTATAGTATTTTTGGACTTTACCGAGTCTTATTTCGCTCTGTAAACCACCTGTCATGAAGTATCTAACTAGTATCAGATGACCTCACCAATGACAATGTCATGTTAAAAACCAAGTCCTATTCATAAAGCGTGTTAGGACTATAACTATCCCCTATTACTGAGGAACCAGTCATGTGATTAATTTAGGATATATTCTCCTCCTACCTTTAGGGGATAAAAAATTTTGGAATTAAAGAAAAAAAAACTTGATTTGTTGCCAGTTGTTGTTTGTGTTAAAACACAAATAAGTCGATGGACTGCTTTTTATTCATTGCAAAAATTCTGAATGAATAAAATGTTTCATTTTTTATTTAATTTTTATAAATTAAATATACAATTTTTTCAGCCACAAAACACAAACGCTTTGATCACGAAACAACCAAATGGTTTATTTTTTAATGCAAATTTTGTTTGGATTTTTTTAAAACCTTTTGAAGAATTTAATGAATATTTCAGCGATAATTTAAGTTGGGGTTTTGGGGTTTTTTTTATATCTCATTTAAATAAGGTGACATATAAAAACCAATATAAGATTATTTAATAATTTTAAACCGCAGTGGCTTTTTGCAAATACACTTGAAAATAAAAACGGTTTTTGATCACTTCAAAATATACTGAAAATCCATAAATTAGGGAGTGTCTCAAACTTATAATAATTTTTAAGATTTAAAACTTTAAAAATAAATAAAAATTAAAATATTTTACATATAAAACCCAAATCCTAAAACAACATATATTTTTTTAAATAAAAATGTAACTTTTATTTAATTTTTAGAAAGACGTGCCGCTTAAAAAAATAAAAATTAAAAACTTATTCCCCAACTGAATTGCGTAGTAGATTATTATAGTTTTTTTTTTTTTTTCTGGTAAAAAACAACTACCTGTAATTGTCACGTTTGATGTTTTTTTTTTTTGTATTTTATAAGAAAAGGTTTTTCTGTGTACATACATATATTTTTTTCTACATACGTTGGGGTATCTCTAGCATTTAAAGAGATTTTCTTTCTTATCGTTTCGTTTTTATTGATAAATTGATTTGCGACGTGAGTAGGGTTTTTATTTTTAAATGCAACTACAAAGAACTGGGTAAAAGAAAACTTTCTTTTATAAACAAATCAGAAGTAATAAAAAAAAAAATAAGAGACATGACATGTAAATGAAACGAAATTACATGATACAAAAACTTTAACCTAACCATGTCTTCTTTTTTAAAGTTTTATCATTAATTACACTGTGTAATTATTTAAAAACTTGAGCTTACAAAAAAGAAAAACAAAAAAATTATGCCGGCCACGAATATACATATATATGAACCAAGTAATATCATTTTTTACACAGTGTAAATAATAATTATTTTAATAAACTCTTTTAAATAGCATCAACAATAACCTGCTTAACGAAAATTTTGTGTTTTAATAATGTAAACATGTTTTTTACATAATGTAAAGTGGAGGTAAATAATTGTGTACTTTCTTTACACCATGTAAATAAAGTTAATGTGCATAAACTCTTTGAAAAAGTTTATGGATATTATATAAATCGTTTTAAATATTTATACATTATAAATAATTTTTTACCTTAAGTAAAGAATAGTAATTTACTTGTTTACATTATTTACACAATGTGTGTAATTTAAAATTTGTTAAATATTTTTGACTATAATCCTAATTTATAAAAATATTTATGTATATAAAGAAAAAATAAAAATTTTTAAATACTAAAAGGTGGAATAAAACAAACAACTAAAAATAATAATTTACCTTAAGTAACAAGTTAATTTCTTACATCATGTTAATTAAGCCAACATTTAGAAAACTTGTTTTAATTATCTTCAACTACTATTTTTCTAAATTCAAAGAATATTAATTAAAAAATACTAACAAAATAAAAAAAAAAATATTAAACGAGAGTAAATATTTTTTTAGCTTTACATAATGTAAATAAAAAAGTATTTTAAAAATATGTTTATGTTTAAACACGATTAACGAAAATGTTGAAAACTAGTAACATACAAATGCCTAGTTTGTCACTTAATGTATTGGATTTTACATTATTTACATACATATTTACATTAATTACATTATGTAAAAAATTTAAATTTGTTGAAATTTCATATCTGACGAATATTTCTTTGACTTAAAAAATTTTTTCCGATAATAATTTCCAAAAAGTAAGAATAAAAAGCTAAATAATTATTTACATTCTTTTACTTTTATTAAATAATGTTTTGACAATTTTTTAAATACCCTGTAAAATATATGCGATATATTAATCGTGTAGTAAAAATATTAAAAAGGGATAAAAAATTAATTATTGACAGAATGTATTTTTAAATATTTATAATTACTATGGAAATACAGTAAATATTACAAAAAATATTTATTGTTATTAATAGTTAAAAAAAAATAAAATAAAAATATTGTTGTCTAATTGCAGTAAAAATATCAGTTATTATTTATGTATACCTTTAAAGTTTCTTAAAATATTTTTAATATTTTAGTTTTCAGCAATATTTTATGCATAATAAATATTTGCTATAAGTAAAGCACATGTAAATAGTTATTTACCTTACCTACAAAATGTAATGTAAACTTAGTAACCTACAAAATCTTGCTTTAAAACAATATAAAAAACAACTAAAAATTGTTTAACTGAAGTAGAATAAAATTAAAGCATTATTTACACCATGTACATTATGTAAAATTTCAAACAATAAGATTTATTGGAAAAAATACTATTTTGCTTAAATTAAAAAAAAAAATATAATATCCAATAATTTCAGGTTAATTTTTAGTACATTATTTACATTATTTACATTATTTACATTAAAATAGTTTACATTATTTACACTATGTAAATAACAATAATTTACATTATTTACATTATGTAAATAATAATAATTTACATTATTTAGTTTATGTAAATAATAATAATTTACATTATTTACATTATGTAAATAATAATAATTTACATTATTTACATAATGTAAATAATAAAATTTAAAAAAAAAATTTAAAAGAAATCTATGCAGTGCCTCGTTTCTGTAACTGATATGAGAAACTTTCCACAAGAAATTATTGTAGTCATCTTGTTTTACACAGGGTGAGCTAGAGATAATGACAAAATTTTTTATTACATTATTTTAAAAATGTTAGGATTATCTAGGGGACAACCTGGAAAAACAGAATGACTATTATATTTCCATGTGAAAAGTTTCTCACTTTAGTTACAGACACGAGTTACTAGTTATTCGTTCTTAAAGAAATAAATATTTTATTTTATAATACACAATAACCTGCTTTGTAATTAGAAATTAATCTCTAAGCGATAATATATTAATTTCCATTAAAGTTTTAATTTTTTACATTATTTACCTATTCTTTACAGTTGGTAAACAATTAATAAAACTGTAAATTAAGGTAAATTTTAGCAAAATATTGCTAAAAATGTAAAAATTTCTTACTTTACCGTGTTTTTTAAATTGTTTACCTAGTGTAGAGAATAGGTAAATAATGTAAAGAAATTAAAATTTTGATGAAAATTTATAAATTACCGCTTAAAGAGATTAATTTCTAAACATTATTTGCAGTAAACATGCTTTTTATATTAGGAAAAGTAATTTCTTTCTTATGCTTTAAACGCATAGACAACAGTGGCTACACGACTACAAATGGCGGTGGCAACAATCATCGCCGTGAAGTCGTCAGCTACTGAATTATGTTGAAGACGACAGCTATGTACATACTTCAAAACTTTGAAAATATTGTAGAAATGCATATTTAATGGTATCCTGCTGCGTATATGTGTTTAATGCTTTAAAGAACGAATATCCAGCTTAAATTCTTTTTTTATTTCTTTAAAAAAAATAATCTTTTTAAAAGTATTGAATAAATTTTGAAAATTAAAAATGTAATTACTTAAATTATCAACTATGGCCGTCAGTTATCTCCCCTTTTAAAAAAAATCTTTTTAAACATTGAAAAATTTAGATTTAAAATCACAATTATTTTTTTTTTTTCTAGAGCTGAAATTAAATTATCATTGAAAGTAAAGAAAACTATAAAAGATCAAGCTCAAGTTACTCCCCTCAGAAATTTTGTTCTAAAATTACAATTTAAAAGATTTTTTTTTTTTTGTTGTAATCTGAAATTATTGTCAATGTAAGTAAGTATGTAACCCTGAACTTTTGTTGCAAGATTTCTTAGATTGATTTTTCCATTTAATTAGTCATCAGATTTGATTCAGTGAATTAAGTAAAAAGAATCTTGGAATCATTTGTTGAGACTTCTTTTTTACTTTTTATTTTTAAAAATAAATAAATTCCTTGAATTTTACTTAAGTTGTCGTTGTTAATATTTTATGCATAGCGTGTTCTGCAAACAAACACCAGCACTGCAAACAGGGAATCATAATTAAACAAAACAAAAAATCATTTATGTTTTATTTTAAAATGCAGCACCACTTGTACGGGTAACATTTTTATTTTAAATTCAAATAATACAAAAAAGAAGGGGCTCTTCTTGCCTTTAACTCCCTCTTGATTACTGAGCCTCAGAATGCTAAAGTGCATTCAATTGAAAGTTGTTTTTTTTTTCACTTAAATTAAAGTCAGAAATTAAAAATCAACAGACATGATTCAATTAAATTGCAAAAGTTTTAATTAAATGGGGGAAAATTAAATATAAAATTCTAGCTAAGTTACCTTGTACAATTAAAGTGGTAAAAATGTGAAAACAATGTTTATAAACAAAAAAAACTTTTTTCATGGTAAATTACATAAAATAAATACTTTAGAACTTCATTGAGATTGTTGCTTAGTTTGGCGACATCTATACATATCATAAAACTGTAACAAGATCATTTCTGTATATAAAATAATTTTTGAAAATTTTGCTGCTGGAACAGATAGCAATCGAAATAGAATACAAAACAGAAATATTTAGAATTTTTGTCTGTTTGTGTTTGCATCACAAAAAAACTACTGAATTAATTTTAATAAAATTTTGTGAGGAGGTGCCCTAGTATGTTGGTTTAAATATGGGATACTTTTTATCTTCAAAAATATTTCACTTCTCGGAGAAAATAGAGAAGTAATAAAAGTATGCGATTTTACCGATTTATTTCTACTGAAAACTTGGCAGCACCTTTTATTTTTGAAAGCGAAATAGTGTTTAAAACTATTTGCCGAACTCTACAATAATTTTAGAATTTCATATACATTTTAAAAATTTATCCAGGGATGGGTACCTCTATATAAATGAAATACCTAAACCATAACATATCATAAAACTGTGACAAGATGATTTCTGTATATAAAAAAATTTTTGAAAATTTTGCTGCTGGTACAGATAGCAATCGAAATGGAATACAAAACAGCAATATTTAGAAATTTTGTCTGTTTGTGTTTGCATCACCGATTTTACCGATTTATTTCTACTGAAAACTTGGCAGCACCTTTTATTTTTGAAAGCGAAATACTTTAAACACTATTTGCTGAACTCTATAATAATTTTAGAATTTCATATAAATTTTAAAATTTTATCCAGGGATGGGTACCTCTATATAAATTAAATACCTAAATCATAACTGAAGCTCTATAAAAATAAGAGTCTTAAAATTTGGTGTGGATTACTTTGTAAATACGCCTACGACGTGGCGGCCACAGCTAGTTTTTAATGAAATTTATGTTAAGATAATTGTTTTATTGCCTCCCACTTTTACGAAAATTTGTCAAATTGTAGTCTACTTTCAAACAAGTCGTTGCTACATTTGTTCAGGCAACCAACCTGTTGCTTTACTTTTGTTTAAAAATTTGAAAATAATTTAAACATTGTTTTTTTACATTGCCTTAAGGCAATTAAACACCTTCTTTGTCATAAAAAATATGTTTTCAATTGTTTAAAAATTTAATGGCAAAAAATTGCTATAAAAACCATTTCTTATAAAAATTATTTGCTCAGCAGTTAAACAAAAATATTTAAACCTGTATCGTATTTCTTAAGTGATTGAGAGGTTTCTTTTGTCTTTTCAATTTAACAAAAAAAACTTGTTTTATTAATAACTTTAATTGAATTTACGATCATTTTTTGTTGCTTACAAAATATCTGTTAAAACATTCTTTCAATAACTCTATGGAGATAATTGCCGAAAAGAATTAGCATAACAAGAGTTTCAATTATATGTATGGCTGTTTTATTATTCCTATAGAAATATGTTAAACGACTCTGTCAATTACAATTTTAATTGTACTGTTTGATTATTAAAGAGTTTTTTTGTTTGAAGCTCTATTAAATGACAATTAAGAATTTCCTTTAAAATAATTTTAATAAATGCATTCAAATTGTTTATCATGAAGAGAGGAACCAAAAATACAGTTTTTGCTTTTTTAAATTTTTTTTTTTAATACATATATTTATTTGTATTTTAAATTGATGTCTAGTCTCTCTATTGAAGCTTAAACAAAAATTATCATATTGCCAACCTTCTTTAATTTCGAAACAGCATGAAGTCTGTGCATGTAACAAACCATTTTATTGGCAAATTATGCAATTTGAAGGCAACAGCAGAAGGCTTGAATTAATATCCAGAGGTTAGCTTTAATAGTCTTTTATTTTATAAAATACTAGCAGTGTCCGCCACGTTTTCAGTGTGCTGAAGGTATTTTGATGGAATTCGCCTCTTGCTTTGAAAGTAATCCTTACCAAATTTTAAGACTTACTTTTAGTATATATAGGGGTACCCATCCCTGGATAATTACTTAAACTGTTGCAAGGCGAATTCATACCAGGTTGAGTCGATAGCCCAGCTGATTGTTTTTTGTCTTGTCAAAAAATACATTGTTTCATATCTGCTAATCTAATGTCAGTATTGTTGTTTTGTTGTAGTTGTTGTCCTACTGCTCACACCTGGTATGAATTCGCCTTGAACTGCTGCAATATAGGCTTTATAAATAATTCTAAAATTTATATGAAATTCTAAAACTATTATAGAGTTCTCTAAATAGAGTCTGAGATTTTCCGCTTACAAAAATAAAAGGTGATGCCAAGTTTACAGTACCATTAAATCGGTAAAATTGCACCTTTCTTCCTTTCACTTACTTATCTTTCTTTCTAACACTTTTGATCTCTATTTTCTCTTGAAAATAAGATATTTTCACCGGTAAAGAATATTCTATATTTTAACAGAGGTGCTAAGGAACCTCTCCACAAAATTCTCTTAAAATTCATTTAGTAGTATTTACATGATGTGAACACTGACAGACAGGCAGGCAAAAATTCCCTAAATTTGTATTTTGTATTCCATGTCGATTCATGTCTGTAAAAAATTTTCAAAAATTATTTCATGTACAGACACTGTCCATGTACAGTTTTATTATATGTATAGATAGTTTGGTGTAGTCAACCTCCTTTCAATACAACATAAAAAATGGCAGCATTTTCGAAAACAAACATTGTCAATTTTCATGGTAAACCCCCGTCTTCATTTGCTATCAAAATGTCTTAACAAAAGTCAAACTTCATATAAAAAAACAGTATTAATAATAATGTTTTTTTTTCATATGAAGTTTGACTTTTGTTAAGACATATTAATGACGGGGGTTAAGATAACACTAATAGAACTCATGCAGATATCCCGTCTTCTTACCCCCCGTCTTCATTAGACATTAACATGTACATGTCTTAACAAAAGTCAAACTTCATATAAAAAAAAAAAAATTTTAATACTGGTTCTTTTATATGAAGTTTGACTGTAGTTAAGACATGTTAATGACTAATGTAGACGGGGGTTTAAGAACAAAACATAAGCATGACGCTGGCAGAGCAAAGGAATTAATTTGTGCATGTTGTTATAGGTGGCGAATATCTGTTTATGTCATTTTCTGTTTAAACAGAATTTTCTGTTTTGCAACAATGTTGTTTGAGTGCTTATTGCACAGCAGATAATAGTAGTACGGTTGGCGCTGTTTGAAAGTTATACTGTCAAACTAAAATAGAACAACAACGACATTGTCATATATATAAAAGAGTTTTTATAACAAATATTTTAACAACCATGTTAAGACTTGGAAATAACATTAACATGAACAATGTACACTTAACACTAACATGATGATAGTCTTAAAATGGTTTTACACGACGTGTGTTTGTCATATGACTTCTCAGTTCGATAACCCATATGTAATTTCATGTGTTTGTCAAAATATGCATTTTACATACGGCTTATAGTTTTTGCTTTCAAACGTACATGTGTAATTACATCTGACATAACCTATAATATATAATTTTTCGGCTACACAGTTTTGTATTTACAACCACAGCTGATGCAAAGATGGAAAGGTAGTGCTTTTGTCACACTTTTAGTGCTTTCCGTACCACAAAAAAACTAAAATAGCAAAATATCAAGTTGGCATTACAGGATGTCAGATGCTTTGTCACATCAAAATAGAACACGTTCTAAATGAAAAATGTCATATGTATTGTACACATGGAAAATACACATGTTATGTTTGAAAGGGTTCACACGACGTGTTTAGAATTTAGACATGGAAAAGTGACAAGTCATATGACAAATACACGTCGTGTAAAACCACTTTTAATGTTTTTCATTTTATGTCTAATGTTGTGTGGGGGTAGAAGCCACCATCCCATGCACATCTTTTGATGTTCTTATTTGTAACAATCACAGATGGATTAACCCGACTTTCTGGCACAAACAGGCTGACCAAACAGAAACAAGCAGTAACTTTTCAATGACAAAATACGACACGATCTTTTAGGCAGATATCTATGCCATCCTTATTTTTAAAAATAAATTATTGAGAATAAAGTCAGAGGGCTTAGCTAAGAACCTTAGGTCAAGAAGTCATGAAACGTGTGGCACCAACTGACTGTGTGGCATCTCTGAAAAGGCTGGCACTGTGCTCGTTACCTGTCATTGTGCGACTACCCACTTTTTATCATTAAAATTAATAATGTAGAATATTCGCATATATCGAGCCGAACATTTGCTTAAATTTTTACCATTTTTACAAAAATTGACGAGCAGTATGAGTTGAGTGTTTGTTGTAAATTTAGTAATCGATGCTGATAGCAGTGTTGATAACGTTCTTGTATTATAAGCTCTTATCTTGCCAACTCCTTGCGAAATTTATTTGGCAACTCATCAAAAAAAATTTTTTTTTTTTATTAATCCTTCAATAAAATCTTTATAATAAAAATATAGTGATTGAGAATATTAGCAAATATCCTGGAATATCGGTTAGACTGCGCAGACAAAAACTGCAAATTCAATGCGGTGTTGTGGACAAGAATTGCAACAATTCTCATTCACCTAAGATATGTTTCTCCCCACTTAAAAATATCAATTGACAAATGAACTAAAGCGTGCAGCCTGATTTGTCCAGCAATTTCATGCTGAGCCATTGTCAATCGCCACTCAATACCTCGACATAGAAATGTCATATTAATAATTTGTCGCTTTATTGTTTTAATAAATTTTACAAGAGTTGGCAACTAATTACAGCAACATATTTGCTTAAATTTCCTAGTGACAATTTTAACTAGAAATAATGTTTATTTCATTTTTTTTTTTATCTAATCAAAACAATTACTTTCAGTTTTCATTTCATTACAAAACAGAAACTAAATTCCGCTGCATTACTGCAGTCCAACAACCATGGTTGGTACTATTTATTATTAATAGTTTTAAATTGCTTTAACTAGGCTGCACTCATAAAATGCTCATTTCATTAAAACAAAGCATAGAAAAATAAAACAATGTATGAATAAAAAAAAGCTGTTAAGTAAAACAACAAGACAAGCTTCAGGAAATATGTTTCTAACAAAGAAAAATCTACATAAAAATGACTGGACTGCGTCCGTCGCTCTGTCATGTCAGTTACCGAGTCTATTTGTTTCTACAAAATTTACTAATAAACTGGCATACATAATACAACAGCCACAACATCGACAAGAAATATTTTCAAAGTATAAATGACATTTCATTTTCTTATTGTACGAGTATGACTTTAATTTATTTTATTTCTTTTTTTTTTTTTTTTTGTTTTGCCATTCTATCTTGCATTTAGACTTGGTTGATATCTTGTGTATCTTTTGGCCTTTTTTTGCTTACTAGATCTTTTTTTCTTTTGTTAAAAAAAAATAATGTCTTTTCTATCAAGTCATACGCAATATGAATATAATATATACGAGGTGTGTTCAAAAAGTTAGGCAAGATAGAACCATAAAATTTTAAGAATGAGAAGATTGGGTCCTCGTTTTATTGTATTTGCGATACCGTTAGATCTAGTACATACATATATTTAGATTCTTAAGAAACAAAGCAAAAAATGAATGAAGATATCGAGAATACATGGCTTTAGTTTAGTTTATATGCATGTACAACGTTGTAATGCCACCCACTGTTCGAGTAGTTGAGCAAAATTAAATCCAACTTTTGATTATATAATCGTATAATTTTATATATAATCGTATAAAATAACAATGTTCTATAATTAAAGTTATGATGCCCTTCAATTCTTTCTGTTGGAATCTTGGAAGACTTGTAGAGCGGGCTTGAACTATTTGTACCCGATCGGCCTAGTGTTTTTGCAAATAGGTACTTTGATCCATATGACTTGACATACAATACGAGTTGATAGCTACTAAATTGTCGAATTCCACCCACCCAAATACGTATTATAGTGTTATTTAATTTAAATTTAGGTGGAATATCGAAGGAAGTAGTCTTCCTCAACGGATTCCTTTTCGACCCCCTTCTGTCCTCTATGATTATAGACAATCGTATGATAGTGTTAGGCCAAACTATTTTTATAATAGGTTGCATAAACGACCATCAAGAGCCATATTGCCAACCTGTCAGAAAAGTTTTGGATAATTCTTTAAAATATTTTTTAGTGCCATAAAAGTGGGGTTATTCAATTTTTTTTAAATTACAATAGTTTGACTTGAAGAATAATAATTAAAAATAAATAAAATAATAAATAATTTCATTTACGATTATTTTGTAATATTCTTTGTATTGCAATGACATTTTTAGAATCTTTTAATCAAAATTTTGTTTTATCGAGTTGCCAACTTACTTAAAAGTTTTAAAGTTTTGCTACTTTAAACATTTTATTGGTTAAATTGAGATCAAGGCGACTTCATACCACGTGTGAGCAGTAGGGCAACAACTACAACAAAACAACTTTGACATTAGATTAGCAGATATGAAACAATGTATTTTTTACAAGACATTAGCAAAAAAAACGAGAGCAAAAAACAATTAGCTGGGCTATCGCCTCCACCTGGTATGAATTCGCCTTGATGGAGATTAATTTAAATTAGCCATGGACAACAAAATTATTAAAATCGCATTGCCAACTTTTTCGTTTTTAATCTCTATTAAGTTATAATTTTAGCTAATTTTTCAAGAATTTTCGAGCTATTTCATAACTTCTTTATTATTATTTTGTAATATTCTTTGTATTGCAATGACATTTTTAGAACCTTTTTATCCATATTTTGTTGTATCGAGTTGCCAACTTACTTAATAAAACATTAAAAGTTTTAAAATTTTGCTACTTTAAATATTTTATAGCCCGTTCAGGCTGCCACGAAATTAAGTCATTTCGTGATTTCGGCCGAAATCAACTTGAAATTACGTAATTTCGCATACATTTGAAATTAACTCATTTTACTTAATTTCGTCGAAATTAACTTGAAATTACGATATACAACGCTGGTTTTGTATAAAAAGCTACATTTTTTGCAACCATGACCATATTTACAACCGTGAAAGTGGGCTTTTGTCAGAAAAAATTTAAAAGCCAAATGAAATAATGGAAATATAAACATAATTGTACATTAATTTTGTTGTAGTGCTGTTTTTAATATTCGTGTATATTTGAAATTAATACGAAAGTGTTGTGCAAAATCTTTTTTCCAAAGAAAAAAATTATACAAATGTAACTAAACGTGATCAGCTGTTTGCGAAATCATCTCAAATGTCAGTATGAACACCTTAGATTTCGTTCGTAATTTCAGCTCGAAATTACTTAATTTCGTGGCAGCCTGAATGGGCTATTATTGGTTAAATTGAGATTAATTTAAACGACTAGCCAAACGATTGGAATTGCCAACTTTTTGGTTTTAAATCTCTATTAAGCTATAATTTTAGCTAATTTTTCTTTGATTTCAAGCTATTTTATAGCTTCTTTGTTTCACATTTTTTCTATCACCCTGTTGCCAACTTTCTACTTGAATTGTTTACATTCTTATTATTGTAGGAGGAATAACGAATCCGTCCTCCTCAATAATTATAGGCAACCGAATTGTAATTTACGGCAACCTTTTTTTCATTGATTCACGTGCTACAACCAGCCTTTACTCTTTACTTTAGTGATTTCATACTGTGGACTGGTAACTTTCGGCCTTCTTTCTTATCGCGGAGTCTCTAATTACTAGCATTTGTTCAAGGCATTACATCCACATTGAAGAAGTTTCTGCCCGCGGTCCTAAGTCTTATGCTAGCCAGTGCTGGACATTCACACACAATGTGCATAGTCTGCAAGTATCATCTTCTTTGATTTTCATCTTGGCTAGGTGATATTTGAAGTTTCCATGACATGTCACTAACGCAGTTATCCAGCTTAAGCTACTTCTATTATATCTGACCACCTTACTTAAATTCCTGCCAAGGGGCTCTTTGAGCACCATTGAATGCAAGGCTATTTGAGAAAAACAATGGATTTCAGTCGATTTTATTGTTTTATTTGTTTTATAGAAGGACTCAGAAGAACTGAAAATAGCGCGAAAAGAGCTAAGTTGGCATCGCTGATTGAATGGTTTAAATTCTTAATTTTATTTTGTTTTTTGGTAACATTAAGTTGTTTAATGTTATTTTTCTCTATTTCACAATTAATTAATTTGACAAAAAAAAATTATCTTTTCTATCACTAAGTTGCCATCCGTTTGTTAAGTTTTCTGTTGTTCAAAATTTTTCAATTATTACGATTTAAAGGTTGTTTTGATGCCACTTATGACATTTGTAGAATATGATTAAAATCATTCTTTGTTATTTTTTTTTTGAGTTGCCAATCAAATTGCCAAGTATTTAAAATATTTTTGTAAGTAATTAAAAAAATATACCTCGAAAAATATTTCTAAACGTTTTTGTTTCATTTAACTTTCTCGTTTCCTATTTGCTCTCACTTAAGTTGGCAACTCTTTTATATGCGCGGTTTTGTTTATTTACAATTTTTCTATTTTTTGCAATTCTTACAGTTAATTTTGTTGGACTATTTTATACACAAACACACTCGTATAGATGTTGGTTTTTTATGCATTGCCATAATTTTTATTTTAACTGTCAGTTGTAGTTGTGGATTTTTTTTTTTTTTGTGAGTTTCGTACGAATGAACTCCCTTTTAATGTTTTCTGGATAGTTGCTTGTTGGTTTTGCAAGTGAGTCATCCGTATAAAAATGAGCATAAATTTTAAATAGAGGAGCTGTTTGTTTTTTTTTAAGTTGTTATTCAACGGAAATGTTTTCCAATGGTTTTGTTTACAAAAAAAAGGGCTAGCAAAATGTTTTTGTAATGGAAACTTAAAAAAGCATTAACTTTTAAAAGTGATGATTGATAGTTTTAGATTAGATCAAACGAAGGGAAATTGTAATTATTTCCTGAAACTTTTACATGAGTTGTCAACTTAAAGCATAACAAAATTACCAAACAACATTGGCAACTCTTTGCAAATATTTAAAAACCCCGTTATTTTCTTTCAACCAACTCGTATACCAATTAATTTTTAACAATCTACTTTAGTATTTTCTCTTATAAACAAAAATGAAACTTATTGATATCAATATTTTTCATAAGAAGTTTATTAAAATGGAATTTGATATGCTTGAATTATAAATGAAAAGAAAAAAATAAAGTGTTTAATAATGATTCCCGCCACCAGCAAACTGCCAGCAACTTACGATGTTGCTGACTTTAAACAATAATTTATCAAGTGAACTATTAAATTACTGCTACGCATCTGCTTGGCAAGACAAACGTAAGCATCATTACTTTAATCTTCTTTGTGTATTTTACTAGCAATTAATAATAATTAAAACTGAAGCTGAAAAATAAAATTGTGAAATTTAAATTAAATAAAAACAATAAAAAATGTGAATATCAAAAAATTAGCTACCAACAAAATCCTTATGGAGCAGATAGAGACAGTGAATTTGATGACGAAGACGATGATAATATTTATTTGCTAACAACTCCTAATGAGGCTGTAATACAAAGGTTTCGAAATATGTCGGCCACCACCTCGACTAGGCCCTCGCCGGCCACCACACCTCTATATGATGGTTATGCCACCATACGTGGCAGAGGCTTAACACGATCTTTATCGATAAGAGCCAAAGAATTGGAAGCTGCCCAGGAACAAGAAAATACTGTGGAGTCTTCGGGAGATGTGACTATTAGGCAGTTTGTCATTAGTACACCAGGAGAACGTCAAAGAACAATATCCCTACGCAGTGATTACAGTCAAACTTCTCCATTTCGCTCAGACAGCAATAATAAAATGTCTCAAAGTTTATTTCAACCCTCCTCAAATACAAACGAAGATATCTATATATCCAGGTCTTCGGCTAAACCTGTTAAAACACCCACTATTGCAGACATGGAGCCTATGTACGCTTCATCAACAAATTCTACATTTCGTCCACTTTCCGATGCCAGTTCGTCTTCAGGGGGCGCCAACTCGGGCTCAGGCTGCCGTGATAGTGTGGTGGGGTCTTCGGGTTCGGGCAGCATTAATGCCGAATATTTTAGTTTAAAGAAAAACTCTAGATTCTCTTTGGATTCTCTACACTCCAGTAATACTGCCAAGACTCCTGACTACACCACAGCCGATGAAGATCAAATATTTTTATACACTGCTCCCGATTCGCCCAAAAGAAGATTGGATAGTGGCATACGCAACTCTTATGATGAGTCCTCCGAAAGAGAGTATTCTCCTTTAAATAAACAAGCCTTTGAAATGCAGGAGTATCCTATTATAAGAACACCTTCAGAACATTCTCAATCCTCTCAGTCACCTGCAAAATCAAGACGTCCCTCTAAGGCGGCCCTCAGCTACAAAAGAACTCAGTCATTGGGTGACTACTCCAGAAGGCCCTTAACTTTAATGAGTTCCTCTTTTCAACGCAGCGATAGTGAAAGTCCTACCTATTTGTCAGGAGCACCACCTTCGCCCAGCCATAAACCACCTCCAACGCCTGTAAGAAGGGAGAGTCTATACGCCAAGCCAAAGATTTATGTTTCACCGTCCAAATCACCCTGTCGCAGTCCCTCTTTGATACCCTTGGAAGGTAACTCTAAAATAAATTGTCCACCACCCCAAAGAAGTTCTAGTGCAGAGATTTTGGAGAGATCTTATACCAGCCATAGTTTAGCCACCATCGATCAAGATGAAATTCTAGCCGTACCCTCGGCCATGCCAGTGTTACAAAATCCCTTTGATAGACGTTATCATACTTTGGGTCACATGAGAGTACAAAGCATGGGTAGTAGTTTGCATCGTACAACCGATTCACCCATAGGTTCTTTAGTGAATATGATGACGGGAGCATTTTATATACCCGGATCAAATCATTCTCATCACTTGTACAGCAATTTACACCCCAATAAATCAGCGGGCAATATTTATTCTTCAGCAGAGGCAGCTGTAGAGGATTTAAACAATTTGGCTCCCGAATACATGGACCCTTTAGACTTTAAGATTGGCTGTCAGACAACGTTGAGGAGTAAACCCATTATACCTTGGTATGAATTGGCCATTAAGAGAGATATAAATAAAAGACAGTCGTGTCCACCGATTAGTTCCAGTTTGCACATTAATGGTACGCAGACCTTAACAGCAGCCCGGAGTACAGAAAATCAGGTTAATATACACTTTTTTAAATTGATTTTTAATTTTTTATTGCTTTATTTTCTGGATTGTGATTTTTTTCCTTTTCAGTTTTGATTTTATTCACTGTCTTTTTAAAGTACTTTCATAAAATAGCAAATATTTATGGATTTCATGGATGATGGATTTCTTTTTACTCCATCTGGTTTTGCTTGGAAATCGCAAAAAATCTCAATTATTTTATTGAAACAGGGTGAATAAATATGAGAAGTAAGGAAAATACTTGTAGTCTGCATTATGATTTTAAATCATGCTTTTTTAACGATTTGAAATCCTAATTGTCAACAAAAGTTGCGACTAGTTTGACAAGACCTTCCTTCATCCAATTCTACATCCTTGGTGGATTTCTGTACCGCTACTGGTGTAGACAGTTGATTAACAAACCCTTTCGTTATGGCAATCAAAGCCCAGCTTCCGTCAATCTGATTTTAGATTAATGATTTATATTTTATTTGGCAAGTCTTAGGTCCGGAAGAGACACAATATTTCCTAGAGGGAAATTAACTCAACAAAAGTAGCAGCTGAAAATATTGTTGATAAAATTAAGTGAAGCTTTCCAGAAGAAATTGAGAATTATAACGAGCTACTCACTTACCTAAAGATGCAGCCGAAATATTGCAAAGGTTAAGTGCGAAACCAAGACGCTTGAGAAAATATATCTATCAATTTTTAGGCAATTATTAACGCCATCGTTATTATTTTTAGAGAAAGTTGTAGGGAAAATTTATGTGAGTTAGCTCTTATATGAATTCGTATCGCATCGTGTAGTTATGGGCCTAAGTATTGGGTTGAGACTGAAATGTGATCTCTAATGGTATCTACCCTGGGGGAGCACAGAATTTAGGTAAGCAATTCCGGAAGTACTAAAGCTGTCAAAGAATGAGAGTTATTCAATTACAATAAAAACGGTCGATAATTACGACGAAAACGGTCACGAAGCAACAAAGCTGGCTCAAAATAGAGCTCAAAACAGTTGTAAGCAATCTACACACTTAGTAGTTGTTATTAGTAATTAGAGCTGATTTTTTAGTTGAAAGAAGAACTGTTTCATTTCTAAAAGATCGAAGACCATTACTTTACCTTTATCTTGGAGCCGACGTAGCTTTATAGGACCAAAACCTTTCTTTGACATATCCAATGATTATACTAAAGAAAACACTGATTACAAGGCTCTAGCAGAGTTCTCCGCCTTTATGAAGCTCTGACAGGGCTCGGACCAGCAAAACGTTTTATCACGCTATCTCGGTGTACACCCCAAAGCGTACTATCACTCAATAAGAGTTACTTAAAGCTATTTGCGGAATGGATCTTCGTTACCACCAATTTAATTTTGGGAAACAATGAGATCAAATCTTGCTGGTACTGTGAGCTGCACTATGAAACTTCGGAATTCAAATAGAGGGATAATTCCTAATGGCTGTAACCCTAAATCAAACTGAATTTATGATATTGGCCTTGAAGCTTTTAAGACACAAAAGTGCAAAGAAGGCTAACCAGCACGATTTTTTGACAATTATCAAACCCATAAAGGTGAAAATGTGCTTAATCCCCAATAATTATTTGGGTTAAAATTGTGCCCGTACAACTTTCATTATTTTCACAATATTGTTTAACACAAAAAAAATCATTTTACTGTCGTATATTGCTCTATTTTTAATAGCGCTCAACTGTCAGCTGTCAAACTGCTTTTTAGAGTTACTGCACAAATTAAAACTGTACCTCGTATCTATAACTAAAGAGAGAAACTTTTCACATGAAAATATAATAGTCGTCCTGATTTTCAAGGTTGTCCCATAGCCAATCCTTAACTTTTTAACATAAAATAATAAAAATGTGCGATTACATATCTAGTTCACCCTGTGTAAAACAAGATGACTATAATAATTTCAAGTGAAAAATTTATCACATAAGTTAAGGCCATGATTCACTATCATGCAAAAAGTATGATAGTGTTGATTGAAAATGTATGTATGTGACAGATCTGTAGGATTTTATAATCTTTTGAAAAAATGCATAAAATAGTATTTTTCCATGCGATCAAAGTTGCAAAATCTAATTTTGTTTGAAACGATTTTTTGAGTAGGACAGAATTCTGTCAGATTTTTTTGTAATTGAATCGTATGATTGTGTAGGATAGTGAATCCTTTACAGAAATGAGGCACTGGTAAATTTTTGAATATCTTTCGCAAGACAAATTTATCAGGCAGCCTCACCACGGAGGCGAATAGTTAAGGCGAAAATTTTAATTTTTTTTTTATATAGAGTTTGACAGTTAAACTACCACTTAAGGGAAAAAACTGCAATTTAACTGTCAAAATCCATTTAAAAAAAGTTAAATCAAAACTGAGGCTACCTGATAAATGTGCCTTGATCTTTCTTTTTAAATAAGATTGCCTTTTCTTAGACAAAATTAATTTTTTAATGTTTAATCTCATAAAACATTTTTTTTTTAACACCCTGTTATTAAATTTTTTAACAATTCTCACGTTCTACAAATACAAAAAAAAATTACTTTGTTGTTTCTATATTTTCTACATACTTTTGTACATATTTTCCTAAATTGGTAAAAAAATAATCCAACACAAAAAAACTCTTCTCATTATAACGAGAGCTTGCTGTAAAGACGAATAAAAAAAATGCATCAACAGTTTTATATAAAATATTTCTGATAATAAAATAAAGACGAAAAAGGCTACAAACATTTCCAACACATTCATTAGATGCACCTATAAATGTGCAAAAATAACAGAAAAATACCAGTATAGCAAAATTAAACAACAAAAAAAAATAGAAAATGGTGGGCAAATGTGCAACAAAAAAAAGTAAATAATCACATTGAAGTTTAAATAAACTGTCATTTGGACATTTTGTACACAAACATTACAATTTATAGCAAGTTTGTGTTGATTTTTCGTCGATTTTTTTTTCCTTTTGATTTGCTACGAAAAAATACAACATTGTTTGTACAGTGGTGTACGTAAGTAAGTGTGAGTTAGATTTGTACGAGGGTGGTAATGGAAATACTAAATATTGTGGTGCTCTAAAACCTTAATTAAAGCTTAAACACCTACATATAAAATCGTAACGACACTGTATTGGAGTTTCGATAATTGTTGCCTTTAAATCTCTTTTCCCATCATTTTTTCGTCGTTTCCTTGCTGATTTGATGAAGGCAATAACTTATATACACTTTCTAAGGCTGATTCTTTAAATCCTTTAACTATTCATCCAGTTTCCTACTGAAATTACCTTTCCAACAGTTGCAGTATTATCAGTCTTCTTCTTCGGTTTTCTCCAGCATTCAGGAGATAAGAATTAAAAGCAGAGATTAACATTGTTTTATATTTGTAGATCGACGGATAATCAGTAAACCTGCTTTCGTTAGCCGCTCTTATGGGTTTTAAGTTGCAATTCTAAAAGCATCAATTTGGGAATATTCTATTCGGCGTCATCTTTGACTCAACGGGCATGTCAATAAGCTAATTCAACCATTTGAAATTCAGCAAGTGCCACGAGAGATTCTCCATTCCGCTATATCGACAACAAATCACTATTGTGTCATCATTGCTACTACTATTCTAAAACTGAGCTCGTCGAGAACGTTAAAGGTGTTCGGTTGTGGAGCCATGATTACCAATTTCTTTGAGCACCATTTCGCATAGAATGTTTAGAGAACTCTTTTTTGTACGATTGGCGAGAGCTTTCGATGTGAGCACATCATTATCAAGACCTTCTTTAGATAATACTCCTAAAACGTGGCTTGCTAATGATAGTACTCCTAAAACGTGGCTTGAAAAATATCCTCCCATCGAAATCGCTCGCCCGCCGGACCAAACAAACAGCTAGTGTCGACGATCTTAACCGAAAGTTATGACAAAAACTTTTTTTATCTAGGATTACTTGAACTCATTGGTTTGAGCGATCAAACAACTTTGGACGAATCGCAAGGAGACGGAAAAATTTATCGAAAATTGGACTTCCGTAATCAAGCCTAGCCTAGCAATCAAATAAAAACCCAAATAAAAAAAATGGTTCTATGCTCCTCCCAGGACTTATATGAACTAATATACAAAGTAGTGCTGGCAAATTATTGAGTAGTGGGTACTCGGTGTATTTGAAGCTTTTTTTTGAGTACTCAATACTCAAAAGTAGTTACTCAATACTTTTAGCGTTATAGAAAATTTAACGACTACATTAAAACTCTTACTGCTAAACCTAAACAAGAGCGTAAGGCGTAAAATAACTGTAAAAAAATTCTTATGTACATACAAAATGTATGAAGCAAACCTAAATAGCGGTGTCAACGCAATTGGCAATTGGAAAATCCAATTTTGATAGAGCGTTAGATAGTGAAGTTGGGTGCAAACAAAATGTTATTGTTTTTTTTTTTTTTTGTGTGTAAGACAGGTGCCATTTGAGCTATTTTCTGCTTTATCTAGCGATTTTATCTCTATTTTGCGCCTTAATTTATTAGATTTTACTAAACAAAATATGTTAACATTACTGCTTATTACAAAACGTTGCGCTCTTATTTAGACTTGTTCAAAACTAGGCGCTAGACGTCGTTACGCTTTACGCCCTTTAATAAAAAACATTCTTACTTTTCTGTTTAACAGCCTTTTTCAATTGAAAAATCTTCAAAGCAACCAGAAAAACACGTTTGCCAATATCATTACTATTTGGCAACTGACGTTGACAGCTGTCAGTTGACAGTTTCAATCCGTAATATAGTTTTGGCAACTGGCAACGCAACTGAAGTTCGGTTACCAATCGTAATAGCCTTATGAGTATTTTCCAATTCAGTATTGTGCACCTTAGAAAAACACCCCGTATAAATCATATCGAATAATTATAGAATCGCCTTCGTATTGACGTGTTTGAACACCAAAACAATTGCAGCGTGCAAGAAACTTATTTCAAATGTTGACATTGATTGCTGAAGTTTTCAACACAAAATTGACATTAATAGTGTTTTTTTTTTTCTTTCTTCTAGTTGTTTTTCTTTTGTTTTTGTGATACCTAACACTGTCGGCATTAAAGTATAGGTGGAAAAATCTAAAAGAAATCGGGTCATTTGGAGCTTTTCTGTCACAGAGCAGAGGCCTTAAAAAAATACTGAAAACATTTTAATAAGAGTTTTTGACATTTTAACAGCTCATAAGCGATTACGGCATTTTCTCAAACAAAATGTCTGAGGTAGCAACTTCAAACAGTGGGTTGCGTTAACAATTTGAACAGGAAAAAAATCTAAACAAGAAAATAAAATTTATTTAAATCATAAAAATCGCAGAAATAAATTATTTTAAATTCTCTTAACATCCGTTTAATTTGAGAGAAACATAAATAAAAAATCTATCAAATCGTTTTATTATTAGTGTTGCATTTTGTTTACATGTGAAGTTTACAAAACTTTTTTTAACAAGTTTTTTTTTCAATTTTATTGTTGTTAATATGCCTGACTGCACTTTGGTGCTTAAATAACAAATAAAAAAGAAAATTTATTGATAAAGTTGTTGTTAATTGTCAGTGTTAATGTTGGGTAGTTGTTTTTTTTTTTTTCTTCTTGTTTTCCAACTCAATCATGTCATGTTAATACAAGTAATATTTACAAAATCAAGCAAATCGTGATTGTTATTTACAAACAAACAACGGCAAGTGACACATTTCAATATTTATTGCCTAGTTAGGTTTAAATATTAAGAAAAAAATATTAAAAAATAAACCAATAATATAAAATTCAATACTATTTACAAGAAAGAACTTCCAAGTCCTATGCTCTATGTAACCTATACTATCCATCATTAATCCACCCGACTCCTATAATAATTCTTTTCCTATAATGTAAAATACATTTAGTCCCTCCCCTTTAACCAAACAATAATAAGTAAACCTAAAACTACCCCATAATGTTATCTATCTGAAATTACAATCAAAAGGCTATTGATACCAGTGTTCCCAGGGCCAGACTAAAAAAAGTTACGCTTTTCTTTCCAAAAAGTTATACTTTTTCATAAAAAGTTACATTTTGAAATTTTATCCTTGAAATTGCAGGTCGTTTTTTGTACCAAAAGTTACGAAAATTGGAGTAAATGATACGTAGTGCCTTCAAAATTGCGCAAATTGTAAAAAATGTAACCAAACGGCATCACTGATTAAAACAATGCAATCCTTTACTCTCTCTCTCTCTCTTTAACACCAAGATCGAGAGGAATGGTAGAAAAAAAATTTGTGTTTTATTGCTGCTGTTATTATCATTGTGGCCATTCCCTTGATGTTCGATGAAACGTCCCTCCTTCTTAGTCGAACGTAACCACGATCATTTGGAATGTTGCGGGCCAGCCGATTTAAATGAGTTTCAAGCCTCTCCAAGTCTGATCAGTTTTAAATAAAATAAGATTATTGATTTCTCTGTAACAGTGAGGAATCAGTGATTGATCCGAACCCTCTCTCTCTCTCTCTCTCTCTCTCTCATCTTTTAGTTCTTTGCAGAATCTAGCTAGTCCATCAGCAATCTTATTTCTCTAGACGTTGCAATAGCCTGTTCTTCAGCATAACCTTAAATAATACTGCCTTCAAAATCTTGAGCGCTGTCTAATTCAGTAAATTGACACTAACTCTAGTCCCTACCCATATCATCGAGCCAACTGTATGAAAAGCACGCTTCTTATATAGTCTATCGGATTCGTCTCACAAACCTCTATCCGAAATTTACATTGGTGTACTTTTGTCGAAATCTAAATTTATTTGAATGATCCAGTATGAAGTACCTTTAAACCTGTCTGAAACTGAAAGATAGGCCCCAGTACCATGGCAAGCGCTATTCCCACAGGGATTTTCTTAAATCTCTTCGTTTATTGATTTTTTGCCAATTCAAATACAATGATGGATTTCTTTGAATATTAGCCATTGCTGTTGATATGTCTGTTTCTGGATGATAACTTTTTTCTCTTCTAAAAAAAACCACTTTAGCATCCTTCCGAAAATGTATTTTCCGAGTGGCTTAAAAATCGCAGGATGAAGTGTATTGAGCTAAAAAAAAAAGACTAAAATGAATCAAAAAAATGTCTATGTTTTTGTAATAACGTCTCGAATTCTCTTTGTATTAATGGTTCATTTAAATGAATAATAAATGTTTAATTAGACAATGTTATTATTTCTAATAAAAAACTAATGTTGTGCATATTATTCCGAGCACGCTCTTGCTTAAATTCCCATTAAGTTTTTTTAATGAAACCCCATAAAACGAACATTATTAATTATATCTTATACATAGAGAGAGAGAGGAAAAAGACAAAAATAAATTGCAATTGCTTTAAAAACCACTTAAAATAATTTATTAATGTTAAATTGCTTAACAAACTTTGTTAGGCTTAGGCAATGATAGCAACAATAGACAACTAATGTCTTAAGTCTCCTTATAAAGCGCAGTTGGATTTTTATTTATTTATTTATTTATTAATTTATGGTTTTTGGCTTCTTTAAAATAACCATTTTGACATTTCATCAAGTCTTATTTTTGAAATTTTAATTTATTTGTTCGCAGCTTTACTTTGAAGCCATAAAAATGTTTTGCGGTTTGTTTTTGAAGACGAGATTTGTTTGCTTTTTTATTACCAAAACTATCATTAATTTAATAAGTAGTAAAAAAAATAATTTGTTTATTTGTTTATATAACATGTTTATAATCTTAAAATTTGATAGGTATTTTCAAAAATTAACCATTGTTTGTTTACGCAATAAAAGTTGTTGTTTAATAGTTTTTATTTAAAATTTAAAATGGAAAATTATGGAAATGGAAACGGCCAGGAAGAATTTTCTTTTTTTAATTGTTTGGTTCAAGGTATATTTATCTTACTAGGTAATACCAGCTGATTTAGTAGTTCGACATGTCAAAAGTTGTATGTGTTCAGAAATTTTATAGTGTAGAAGTGAAAAAGCAATAAAACACATACAGGCCTTCTCAATTTTCTCCTATGTTTTTTGACATTTCGAACTACAAAGCAACAACAAAATGCCATGTTGTTCTTGTATTGTTGTATTTGTTGTAGGGACGCCACTACCTAGTAAAATAAATATACATTGGTTTGGTTTTTAAATTAATAAAATCACAGCCTATTCTTAGTGTTAAAAATCGACTGCTTAAACACTACACAGTGGGGAATTTTGCAAAAAAAAATTTAACTAAGCTTTTGGTTATAAAATAATAGAATAAGAAAAAATAAAATAAATCTAATAGAGTTGGTTGCACTACAGCCAAAAAACTAGACTAAGTCTATTTAAGAGATCCATATGTAAATATACATAGGTATAGGTTAGGTTAGGCAGGCAGCAGTGTATGCAAATAACTCACGTGGCTACAATGTGCTAGTAGTACCTTTGTAGTACCTACGGAATAGAAGAAAAAAGAGGGAAGACAAAGGAAATATATAGGGAAAGGTTTAGAATAAAGGGAGAAAGTTCAAATTGAAGAAAAACAGTTAAGCAGAGGATTCACAGACAACACACACACAAGTGTAAAAGGAAGGTTTGTTTTTGTAGGGGTGATACCGAAGCAGACCACTAACTTTATGGGTCCCCTTCGTTCCTCAATAATTTCTGGTATCCCAGAGGAAATTTTCGAATACCTTACTTTCATTATGTCTTGTGCTGTCACTAGTCTTTTATTCCTAACTGTAGTGATTTCAGACTGGCGACTGATACATGTCGAAATTCCTCATCACAGAGTCTATGGTAAATGCTAAGGTTTAAAACGCATCTATATTTAGTAAGTGTTTTCCCGTGGACCAAAGGCTTTATGTTAGCCTTATTACAGGCACAGTCTACAAGTATCGTTCTATGTACTTCGATTTTTAATTTGGCCAGTTAATACTTGAGAGTCCATGACCTGGCACTAACACAGGTAACCGTTTGTAGCACCCAGATTATATTCAAGAACATTTTTAGTCTTTCTGCCAACTTGTGGTGAAAAATGCCAGAGTCTTTGGTGGGAATCAAACCTACAACACCCACAACATTTATTGGGAAAAATTACATGGGCAATGAAAAACGACATGTCATACTAATTTATCTTTACATACTTATACATATTTATAAAAATAAAACTATTAAAACCTTACCTGTCCATATTAGAGAAACCCCTATTTTTTTAATTCGCTTAAAATGGAGTTTACATTTTCCATAATCAATAATAATTTATTTCTATTTTCTGCTCTCTTTTAGCTTTAAAATCGCTATTTCTACTATTTTTTCTATTTTATTTATTTATGATGTTTGAATTATTGCAATTTTATTTTTTGATTTCCTAAGGGATTCATTTTGTCTATACGAAACACTAACGGTCAAATAAATACTAATGCAAACAAACAAACAAACACACAAAATATTGAATTGTGGTTTTTCTGTTTTTATTTTTCACATTTCTTTTACACAACGGAGTAAGCAGGCGAGCAAAGAAAGATGTTAAAACATGTAAAACGAGTTTGTTGTTTAGATTACGAAATAGGAAAATAACAAGAACAACAGCAACAATAAGATTGATGATACCAAAAAAAGAAAGAAACAAACAAAATCGAAAAAAAAATCCCTTTAAGCCATTTTTTTTAACAATATTCTTTTTACCAACAACAATAACAGAAAAAAATACACACTTATGTATGTGTGTGTGCATGCAGTATAAGAGATTAGCGTTGCCAGAAACAATTAACACTAACTATAATTTTATCGGACAGAATACCGAAAATATTCTTTAAATATTTTTTAATGATTCTTATAAGAGATGTTTTTTCAATAATCTATTTTCCGACATGGAATCAAATATCATACGCACAGCGATTGCAAATTTGCAAATTTAATTTAAAAATTGTGGTTCAATTCGGGTATGTTTTATAGTGATATTCTGTTTGACTCAATATGTATGTTAATAAGCAAACATTGATCATTTGGATTGAGAAGACTTCATTAAAGTTTCACTACGCCCACTACATTAAAAAAAAATAATCTTTGAAGCCTCTATGGGCAGGTCAGGGGCCTCTACCAGTATTTTACCAAAAGCACCAAAATATTGGCTTTTCGATATCTAGAGCTTACCAATAATAAACCTAAATTAGCAAACAATTTTTAAAAACACAAGAAAAATAAACACACTGTTTTTGCAACAACAATGTAACAATTTGAACAGCACAAAAACAAAACTTAAATATCAGCTAATAAAAATATGAACTAAAAAATATGACTTAGTTCCATAGTGAAAACGTATCTAGTAATTTTCAAAAAAGGCTCCTATTGTATTGTCCACCAATTAAGTTTTCTCCGTGAAGATCGTCGTCACTGGCTCTTTGTTTAGTGTGGTTGGCGAGCACTTTCGATGTGTGGACATCAGTGTCAAGTCAAGTCTTAGAGCGTACTATCTAACCGAACCAAACAAATAGCACATCGGCCGTCTTGACCGAAAGGTATGACAACAGTATTTCATTTACCGGTGGAATAATTCTAATAAACTTAATACAAAACAGAAAAAAACATTTGCGTGCGCAACTATAATAATAATTTTAAACATTAAGCAAGTTGTTTGTCACTTTTTATTTATTTATTATGTACTAGCTGTGCCCGCCACATCGTATTCGTCCTGAAAGTATTTTGTTTGATTTTGCTTTGAAGGTAATCCACACCAAACTTTCAGACTCTTATTTTTATAGTGCTTCAGTTAGGTTTATGCTTTTTCCTTATATAGAGGTACCCATCCCTGTATAAAATTTTAAAATTTATATAAAATTCTAAAATTATTGTAGATTTCTGTAATTACGCGTTTATGCAAAAGAAATAACATCTACTTGAAGTTTACTTTAAGACAAAATTTTCATATAAAATTTGTTTTAAAGTAGACTTGAAGTATACTTTATTTATTTTGCATAAGAGCATTAGTGTTTAAAATATCCCGCTGACAAAAATAAAAGGTTATAGTAGCCTTAAATCTGTAAAATTGCGTACTTCCACTACTTTTTCTCCATTTTCTCTTGGAAATGAGATATTTTTGCGGAAAAAAGTATTCTATATTTGAACCGCGATACACAAAATTTTATTTAAATTCATCCAGTAGTTTTTAAGTGATGCAAACACAGGCAGACGGACAAACAGACGGAAAGAAAAACAGACAAATAGAAATTTTAAAAACGGCTGTTTTGTATTCCATTTCGATTACTATCTGCAACAGTAACAAAATTTTCAAAAAATATTTTATGTACAAAAATGGTCCTGTTACAGTTTTATTATATGCGTAGATTTTTCTTTATGATATTGGGTTCTTTTTAATCAGTATACAAAGTTGGTAGAGCTCTTAGTACTTGTTTGTGTGGCTAAAGGACTTGTTCGTGCGCTCTTAGTACTTGCTCGTGGGGTACTAACTAGCCCTTGTTTGCTTTTCAGTCTTTTAAGCTTTTTCCTTATATTATACGTAAAGAACTTGCTATGCCTTTCTAATCGAATTTTTACTTAAAACTGTTTTGAAATTAAGAAAAATTAAATTAAAAAAATCACTAAATTATAATTAAAAAATTACAAAAAATAAAAAAAAAAATATTAGCTATTCTGGCAACGCTAGAAGATTCAGTAATAAGCAGAGCTGGACAAAAGTGCAGTAGCTTTGTGTTGAGATTTTGTTTTGTTTTTGATTACTTCTTTAAAGTAATAAATTTTCATTTCAATGCTTTGTTAAGATTTTTTATGCTTTAATTTGTTTTATTTCTATAGTTTTCTCTGCTTAGCCGTAAAGAAGAACCTGTTTTAAAACTTGGTTAAACTTTTTAAGAAAAAAAAAAACAATTGTAAATAAAAATCACTCACTTCATTGAATATTAAGGTAGGGATCATTGTTTTGGTCATCTTTTATCTTTCTTTTTATAACCTTTAGAAACAGGTGTTGAAATTTGTTGTGATTAATTTTTCTAAAAAGGAACATTTTTAAGAGATTTATATTCTTTTAAATAAAAAAGTTATATAAGATCTTTTAGCGTGGGAACTCTTTAAATGGATTTAGTTTTTACACACAAAAAAACGTTCAAAGAATTTTAATTTATCAAGAAAAAAATCGTTAACGGGCTAAATAAAGTTATAAGAAAAAATAAAAATAATAAACTTACCTTTTTTTAAATAACTGAAATGAAACAAAGAGGATAAAGAAAATTAATAAAAGATTATTCTTATTTATGTACTAAGCTTTATTAAAACTAGTAAATAAATGTGGTGTATATTCAGATATCGCACACTAAATCGTAAACAGTCACAACTGTTTTAAAAGCCAAACGTTTAAAATATATAAGAAATTTAGAAAAATTAAACATGAATTAAATTGGTTGCTATTAATGTATTCTTACAATCTCAGTCAACAAAATTTCCTTTAGGATGTGACATTTTCGAAGTCAAAAACCAAATAAACTGGCTCAGAAACTAATTTTACTAGTTTCATATGTAAACAAAAATAACACACAATATTTATAAATAAGAATATTATAAAATATTACAGCATGATGTTAACAAACCATAAAATCTAAAAAAATTGTATTTATTTAAAATTTCTAAAAATCTTATTAAAATTTTTTTCTCTTCCTTTTTTAGGTAAGTTCATTAAAAAACTATAGAATTAAATAGGGTAAGCTAAACAAAAATCATATTAAAAACAACTCTGACAGCTTTTACTAGATATAAAAAATGTGATTTTCGCTTTTTTAACAAAAAGAAAACTGAAATCATTGACAGATTGGCTTCCCCGAATAGATGTACTACGGTACTGGATATTGCTGGTTGCCTAATCAGCCACATGTATTCGTTTGGTTATCGTATATAACCTAAAAATTGCAACAAAAAATTGCATTTTTATAATAAAACATAATATTAAATAACTAAAAATTGTAATTCAATAAGTCGGACATTGGTGGAGCACCATTTTAAAAACTCAAATTTTTACGTGAGGAGTACCATTTAACTCAATTTTTCACTGGGTAACCACCACTAAACTCATTTTAATTTTACCTAGCTGAATTTGGAGTCTCACTTCCAATACGAAGGTATACTTAGGTCGCGTTGCAGATTTTGGAGGAAGCTAAGGACATGATACGCTTTGATTTAGCACCTCTGCAAATTACCGATTTTTTTTTTTTTTTTTTTTGTTCAGAATCCAAACAAACTGAAATAGTTATTTCGAACTCACCTTCCATAAGAACGATTAATCGAGCGACAAGTTAAATTTCTTATAGAATTCGATTTTCAGAGCCTGTAATTACTTCTGGCTTTTCTTATTTATTTCTCTTTTTTCATTCTTTCTTTCTTTCGATCACAAAGACACGAAATCGTTTGCCATTTCCCTGAGGTCACCAGCGGCATCCAAATAAAATTAATGTCCACCCTGCAGACAAACCTAAATAAGCGCGTTAGACTTGACATCGCAATGACAAGGCAAGGCTCTCTCTCTAAAAAGAAACGTACAGATTAATTCGCTATATAGAGCTTAAAGTAACTAAAATGTCATCACTTTTCCACCAAAAAAGACAATCACCCCTATCGCGAATATTTATTCCCATGAAAAAACTCCCAAAATTTCAATCGTGAATGATTTCTACCGTAAAATGCAAGTAAATTGTTATTGGAATCATTCACGATAGACAAATTTGAGAGTTTTTTTCATGGGAATAATTATTCGCGATAGGGGTGAATAACAGTATATTTGCAGCCAAGTTTACTACTTAACGCTCTGTCAATATCGGCTTTTCCAATTACAAAGCTTTGACGCGAGCTATTTTTGTTGGCTTCATACCTTTTGTATGTACAGTACGTGATAATGTTTTGACAATGAGTTAGCGCTCAGCGCGTTTATTTAGATTTAACTGTTACTCTTTAGTATAATGTCAGCCAATGCTAGCATACTCTATATTAATTTGTCGTAATGTATACTGTCAAGCCTAGCAACTTAGGGCATTCCGTTTTTATATTATCCGATTTTATATACCCTGCAATTGGTTATAATAGTCTCAATCGAACTCATACTATGACTTCTCAAATAAGAAGGAGTTCAAGAAGTTATGAATGTGACTGCTAATTAGCGGACAGCTAAATAGCGGGTAGGCAATTTACCTAAAGCTAGGCTTTAACATTACTAGCAAGCAAGCATTGAGCCATCACGTTAAAGTTAGGTCTAACAATCCCTCCTAAGCCATATTAAAGTGTAACCTGTCACAGAAAGTGTAGGAAATTAAGTAACTTAAGAACTAGTCACGCGACAAATCGTGTGTTGATTCCCTTCGCTCTATGTGTACAGTATTGCCTCTAGGACAGTTGTACTCTATCATATTTTCAGGTTATTAGAGTCCATTCATTGCAATACCTCAGATGCTACGATGACTTTACCTAGAGGATTCACACACGATAAGATTTACACCCGATCATCTACTGATTTGCCTAACGCAACAAATATGTTTTTCATTTCTGCAGTTAAGCTGGCTTGAAGTTTCTTTAGCTGTAACATTAAAAGCTCTTTCCAGCCTAGTAGTATTTTGAGTACTACTAGAAATTTTCCAGGAAAGCTTTCCCCTTAGATCTTTTGGAATTTATGGTACCTACAATCAAAGATATTACAAAGTAAGTTCAGGATGGCGTATAGTTACAGCAGTTCGTGATCTAATTCGTCTATCCTTGGGTAGACTTTTCCTTTCTAAAGTTGTAATGTATTAGAGTTGTAATCTTCACCCTCTTTCTCGATCAGAGGATCGACATGAAGTCTCTTTCTCTCTCATACTAAATAGAATTTACGTTATATTAACTGTCATCTCTATATCACTGGTTTCTTTAGAGAGTAAAATCTATGTGCCTCGCGATTCCTTGTTTTCATCGTTTTGATCAGCATCATCCAGTCCGCATTGAAGGAGAAAGGAGAACCACCTAAGCAGAACAAGTAGTTACATATAAAAACAGGATGTCGACTAGAATCCAGGTTGCCCCTTCTAACGACTAAGCGGCTTTTAGCCATACATTTTTCATATCATTTGTTTCACTGTAAAAAAGATTACTTGCACATTTATATATTATTTTTACTAGAGCCTGTTCATGTCGCCATTACAATGTGGTTGTTACTTGTACCTTCTGACAGCATATGCTGCTACTATGTACTTGTCACTGCTTTTCTCAGCTTAACACCTTCCCTTAATATTCAGAAATAAATCTTAAAGTCTAGAAAAATAAAATGTAAACACGTTGCCATCAGTATTTCGAAATAAAGAAATCCTAAATGACTCATATTTTCCCTTTAATATTGAGCCATCAAATTGAAAACAAAAAATCACGAACAAAAAGTCATAAAATCAGCTTGATGTAAAAAAAGTATCAACTTTAACTCTACAACCATTTAAAATACTTAATCAAAAAGGAAAAAGTAATTACCACTAAAACTTTAAGACAGAGAAAATCACATTAATTTATCATCATCACCACCGCACCGCATTCAATTCTCTAATGAGAAAATCCGGTTTATCCGATATAAACCAAACACTTGGACATAAAAAGACCATGTAAAATTGCACTCTAAACTTGTGTGAATCGTGTTTAAACAACACTTCAATGGCCTTTAGTGCAGTGTTGAGGAATGACTCTATCTGCACCAACACTTTAACTGTGCGGTTGAAGATCAAACAAATTGTGGTTGAAAAGTGTTGGTTACTCTTTTACAAAAAAAAAAATAAATAAATTTCTATTTATAAAGACTTTAAAGCTTTCGACATACATATGATAAAGAAGACATAAAAATTAAGAAGATATTGCAAATGTTAAAGCAAATACAAGACTGCATGACGCTACTAAATGTTGTTTAAGTTCAAACAAGATTTTTCTTTTAAAATAAATAGTGATGGAGAAAAAGAAACCACATACTGACGATTGCTATAATATAAAGTTGGCAATGCAAATATACCAGAATTTTTAATTTAAATTTTTTTTTATTTTTCCCAAACATAATTTTGCTACGAAAAAGAAAATATGCATTAATTAAAAAAATTGGAATTGCAATTTATTTAATTAAAAATGTTTAGAGCAGTCCAATTTGTGCAATTTTGTGTCTAGGGGGAATATGGTTGGCAATGCAATTTTATAAAAAAAATCTTTTCTTTTATAAAACTTAAATTCAACAGGTTTCAGCTTTATTGAAAAAATAATACATTGCTTCTTTTTGGCAACTCGAAAATGTTGGCAACTCTGAATTTAATTGAAATAAATTTCTTTCCATCAAATTATAATTTTAACCACCAAAAAGAAAATAGGAATAGTTATTTAAATAATTGGATTTTTGGAATTTTTTTGCTAGACGCAATATGGTTGTCAATGCAATTTTATAAAAAAATCTATTTTTAAAATAGAAATTAAATTCAACAAGATTCTGCTTTTTGGGCAACGCGAAAATGTAAATGAAACAATAATTTCAACACAGTTATATTTCTCTTCAAAATATTGAAATAAAGATTTGATAATTGTTTGGCAACGCATACATTTTGTTAAATTAAGTATTACTATTAAAGTTTTTTAAGCAGACACGTTCAAATTTACTCTAAAAATTTTCCAATGATTAAAAAAATCCTTTTCAACATTAATGGCAACGCGGCTTACTAAAAATAATTTTTATGTTTGAATCGTTTGAAAAAGATGTGTACAACAACTTAATTAAATTTAAAATATTATTAGAAAATTTCTAATTGCTTCTAATCCACATGCGATTAAAGAGTTGTTAACCTATAAATATATTTTTTTTTGATTTTCCTTTAAATAGTGAAACTTCAAAAAAGTTAGTAACGCAATTACTTTAGTTTTGACTTAGTTGTCAGTGAAAATACTTATTAATATCCGTTTATATACTCTGTGTTTACGCGAACCTCCTCCTAAATGACTCTCATAAAGAATTTAAAATTAATTTTCTGGCTTAGGACCCTTTTAATGGAAATTTGTGGAGAATTTTACCTCTTAGTTTTAGTCAGATTCATTTGTGGCAACATGTCTTTTTAATAAATTAAGGCAACGCGATAAACATTTATATAAACATCATATATATATAAATATCTACTTATATAGTTATAAAAAAATATACTAAAAATCTGTTCTTAGTTAGAAGGGAAGTTTCACATTAATCGTTGATAAGGAAAATAGTTTAAATTTAAGTTTGGCAACGTACCAAAAGTGGCCATCTAGGCTTTTGTAAATGAATATTAAAACTGCATTATATAAATAATAATCGTATAAAGCACAACCATTCTATTTTGAGCCGCTTTTAAAGCCTTCTTCATTGCTTAGTGATCTCGTTGTCAAAGATGGCACTGCAGAAACTGTACTTTGTAAATTTCCAATTTAAAAAATAAAATTAAAAATTTCGATTATCTTAAACATTTACAACACTGGCGTACTTTTCTTATCCAGCCAGTTTTTTACCAGTTGCATTTAAATACTCTTGAAATAATGCATTTGCATTGTCTTACAAAGAGGAAGTCTAAATGAGGCTTGATGATTTTTTAAGCATGATCAAACTTGCATAAAAATCATGCCACTCAAATTTAATTTAATCAAAGAGAGGGGCTTGTCTAGTTGCAATTAAGCTGGGGATTTAATATTTAACCATAAAAAATACAGCAGATGAGATTTAAATAAATTTATATTTTCACAGCATGTAATATTACATGATGTCATTTGGTTATATTTAAACAAGATTTTATAAAAATCAATAGTTCAATATCATCTCAATGAAAACAAAAAAATATTTATTTGGATTAAATGCACAAAAAATAAATCAATTAAAATGATGATTTTTTCTTAGTGTTTGTCTGGTCTAAAGAACAAAAAAAAAACATTGTTTTATCGTTATCAATTCAATGTCAAAAATGATGACCTTTTCACAAAAAAAAAAATAAAACACTGAGAATGATTTCTCACTTAAATAAATGTATCTTCAATAAATCAGACAAGTGCGAGGCAAACTCACACAAGTAGGGTACCGTACTATGTTTAATACACAACTTTAAAAGTATAAGATTTTAAATGTTTAAAGTCTTTCATGGGGTACCCTTTAATTTTCTGTACTTGCTTTTAACAATTTTAAGTGTCTGCTTATTTTTGTTCATAAGATAAGCATATGTATATGATATAAGTATGTACGCACAGTCACGTCTTTTCCGGGTATACCCCATAAATATTTTGTATAGCCAGAATAGCACCACATACCCTATATGTCCTGTCTGAATTTTAAATGTCTGCCAATTAAGTTTACATGGTAAGGCTAAATACGTCAAACTCGCGACTTTTGGGGAACACCCTTTCAATTTTATTCATTTTAATTCCGGTACTTGTAATTTAAAGTATCTGCGGCTCACTATTGTAACACCCTCTAAGTTTTTGTTTTTGTATATTGATTGATATAGCGCACAAAATTTTACATGCTCTGTATGAATTTAAAGTGGCTGCCTATTACGGTTCAAAAAATAAGGTTATGTACTTTAAAATCACGTCCCTTTCAGGTTCCCCCTGGGGCATTATGTTGTCTTGTGTGCCTTGAGGCCAATGCTCCCGGCTTACATGGCTAGCAGAAGTCTAAAACTGGATGATAAAAAACTTCAAAGTCTGACCAGTGTCCAATAAAACTGGTACCACGGGAACCGGTAGCCCCACAGAGATTGCTCTGTGCCTGGTTATTGGTGAAGTCGATAGAGAGAGCTTTGCTGTTGCTCTACTTAGCAGAGGCACCTATGGAGTATCAGGAAATAAGATAGTCCCCAATTGCTAAGTAATAGGTATGAACAAATTGCTATTTGTTGTGTCGCAATGCACAACAAGGGCGTTGATAGGCGCATTGTTTTCTTCCAGTGCTAAGACCATCCTCAGTTAAGGGCAACACGACAGGTACTGACGATAATATGTATCACACACTGTCACTATCAGGTCACCCTATAATTTTTATTTTTCCACTTTAATATAGTGAACATAGTTTAAATATTTTGTGGTAATTTTCCCGAGTCTATGTTTTACGGTTTCAATAGATAGAAAGCTCTGACAAACGTTCAGGCCGAAATACATTGTAGCGAAAATAATAGGGTTATGCTTTTAGCCTTTGGGTATGAAACTCTAAAAATAATGTGACCAATTAAAAGTTCATCATTCATTTAAAAGGTTGCCTTTTATTGAACACTTTATTAAAGATTGCAAACACCCATATTGACACACCTAACAATAATAAAATTAGCGGTTGTAACGAGAACGGTACCAAAATTATTTATACATGGACAGCTTGGAAAAAAATTTTGTATTTTTGGTTATACGAATAGTTTTATTTTAGCTTGTGAAGAGTAATATTTTTAAAAATATTCATTTGCATCAAGCAATTCTTTTGGGCAGTTTTTACAATCTCCTTTTTGAAACTTGACTTTACATTTAGGGAAATTATTATCAGTAATTCCCGTCTCGATGATATAAAATTTGACTTATGTAGTTTTGAATAAGGATTCAGAAAACAGCGCCAATGTGCACGCAACTTTGTAACCCTTTCTATTGCTCTATTGAGCAAAAGCGAGTTCACTCAGAGGCTAATAAATTTCGTTGTTATATCCCGATGAGTATCTACCCCCACTGTTCTCATTAGAACTGCAGTTTATCCAATCCGAAAGAACCACCTGCAGCTTGTCGCAAACCTAGCAGACTATTTAATGTCACTGAAAGAATCTTAGACCCATTTAAGCCATCCTTCTAGAAGAGCCGGGCAGATGCAAAGAAGGTTTTGAACTTCTTCCTCTTTACATATGAGTCTGACAAAGCCTATAAAATAACATATAAATCTGTCAAAAATTATAATATTGTTTCTATTATTAACTGTATTTTTTTAAGGCCGTATATTACCGACCTCGTATTGAAAAACGAGAAAAATTAAAAATAAATATTCGTTTTATTATTTTAAGATAAATTGATGTCAGCTTTTTGGAATCTGTGGGTAAAGTAATGACTTCATTAAATACAGCGTAATTGTTTACAGGTTGATGGTTTTTTTATTTTTTATTCAAATTTGTTAGAAATCAATGACTTGTTTAACATAATCTTGAATTTAACTGAAATCAATTGAATAAAATCATTAGAATGACATAAGCAGAAATACTCATAATAATAAATTGAGCGGGAAAACACTTATAATAGTAAAATTAAAGATTATAATATTAAAAATAAACATTAGACTTTTTTTTCGAACCGGTTTTGAATGTGATTACAAAAAAAATCAACATGATTAAACATTTATTTAAAGTGTAAATTTTTATATGTACCAGTATATTACGGATTTGTTAGTTGGCAATACTGTTCTAAACCAATTAATTAATCAAATAAATGATTGATTGTGTCCTTCGAATGTCAAAAGCCCAAAAGATAGGTGAGGTTTTGCAGCCTAGAACTACTAAAACAGCCTCCTTATTTACAGAAAAGGCCGCCTAGTGACAGAGACGATAATTCTGCATAGTTTTCTTCTTATTCTGGCAATTTCTACGGAAATAATTTCACGGAAAATTAATTACCCAACATTAGTGCCCTAGTTGTTTCCGAAGAACACCCCCCAAAGTTGTATTTCTTTAGCAATTAAATTGCGATGTCGTTAGAGCTGGTAACTTTAACACACTATCTGCTCTACACGGTTTTAAATATTCCTGCTGAAACTATGCTTTACACAATTTTTTGAAAAATTACCATGATTGGAATCCAATACATCACATCATTTCCCAAATTTTTTGGCAACTCTAAACTCTTATTATACAGCGTTATGGATTTTTAACTAGACTCATTCGTTTATAAACGTAGACGTGTGTACGTTTTTATCAATAAAGTAAAGATGTATAAATCCTAAGTAAAGATGTGAAAAGTTTTTACTTCCTTGGAGAGGTATGATTTTTTGGAATATTGGCAACTCGAAAAAAGGAAATCGATTACTTTTTTCGATCGATTACTCTTTTCTTCCTTCTTATTTCATAAAGATTTTATTTTAATATTGCATTTATAAGGTTTTGCTGCTTATGATTGCGAAAGTTGGCAACTCAGTTAAAAAAATTTAAACAAAAAATAAAAATTATTGAAAATATTTTACTAATTACTTTGTTGTAGTTGGCAATTCAAAATTACAAAATGTTGATTACTTTTATATTAGAATTAAACGATTACAACCTTGACTTTTGTAGTTTTTGTAAACGTAATTTAAGCTCTCAAACTAATTATTATAATTTAAGATGTTTAATTAAAGGCTTAATAATTTGTTGGCTGCTCTAAATTAATATTTTTAAAAATATTTCTTTATTTAATGCTTTAAACACATAGACGGCAGCGGCTACACATGACTACAAATTCCGTTGGCTACAATTGTCGCCGTGTAGTCAGCTACTTAATTATATTGAAGACGACAGCTACATCATAAACTCTGACATTGTTGTAGAAATACATATTTTACTTTTATAAAATAAAATATCTTTTTCGAAAAATATTAAATATTTCCTCAAAATCTTTTGATTGTAAATAAATTTGTAATTTTTAATTTTGTGACATTTCTTTTGTTGAATTAAAGAAAATTGACGCATACAAAAATATAAATTAGCCTAACTACAGCCACAACGATGGTCGTGAAGCCATGTAGCATTGTTGGCTTTAAAATAAACGTTGATATTTTATTTTCGGACGCTTGTAGTCGGTAGCCTGCTGTTGTCTATGTGTTGAAGGCATAAGACTTCTTATTGTTTTAATTTAAAATAATTTTTTTTTATTTTAATTTTGGTACTCGTATTTATGGCAAAGCACAAAAAAACAAAAAATGCTAGACACGCTAAATTATAACTGACCAATTTGATAGTAGCAGCAGCAGCAGACGAAAGACATAAAACGTATAAAAATAAATAAACAAATAATATATTTAAGAAAAAGTTTTGTTGTATATTTTGTTTTATGTTGTTTCGAACATTAATACTTTGAACAATTAAAAATTGTATACATATCGCACTTGATCAACAAGAGGGTATTAACTCAAATTTTTAAATTTTTCAGTTGAGTTAAAAAACTGTTTGTGATTACATTTTAATTTAATTTAAAAATCCGAACATATTATAGTAAGCTAATTCCATTTGAAAATATATTTACACTGCATTTCTTTTCAATTTTTTGCAATTATTGCCAAATAAAAATAATACCTTTTTGTTGACACTATCACGAAAACGGTCTCTGGTGTGGATTTCGAGATGAAAGAGTAATCAGAATACTTTCAAAGTTTTACAGTAGATAGATGCTGTTAGTTGATTTATTGCAAACAGTGAAGATTTAAAAATTTTGAGTTAATACCCTCTTGTTGATCAAGTGCGATATGTATGTATGTAAGTCTTTTTAGCAGCTAAAAATAAAATTTAATTAAATTATTGAACTGAGTTGTTTGGGGTTTTTCGATTCCCAAATCCTAAAGGAAGTGTATAGATTGAAAAAAAATATATGAATTAATAAATAACAAGAAATAAATGTTTTGCGTTCTTCGCAACATGAAGTCATTCTAGTAACGCCCTCGTTAAATAAAAAAATTTAATGAGCTTAACTTCAACTTAAGCATGTTAAGGTCAAGTGTATCATTCCATCCTCAAAAACGGAGATAATGTTGTTTTAAGTCTTTATCACTTTTAAAAACAAATTTTTATTATCAGCTTTTATTATGAAACAATTTTAAACATTTGAAATTCCATTTGTTAGTGACCAAGAAAGAAACATTGAAAACAGAATTAAAACCACCCAGTGCTACTAACATTTTGTAATTTATCTTACCGAAGACAACCCAAGAGCAAGTTTAAAAAAAAAATCTTAAATAAATAGTTTTTTAAAATATCAAATTTGATTTATATGACACATGCGTGGTGCGTGGTGTGTGACAGTTAAATGATTACAACTAAATGGTTAGTAATGCTAAAGACAACATTTGTTGATTTATAACTGTCAAATGTAACATTTGTAAAGCAAAAGGCAAGAAACAGTTGAATCTATGTTTTGAAAATTATTAATTGAAAGTTTTTGCTCTCAACATGCATTTTTGAGGATTTTAAATATGTCCGATATGCCTGTGTATGTGTGCGAATTAAATTTGCTTAAATTAAATATAAGAGCATAAATTTCCATCAAATTCCATTTTGACACATGCAGTCGAAATGTTAAGAAAATATGAAAAAAAAGAGCATTTAATATAATTTATGCTTTTTGCGGGCACTTAACCATAATAAACAGCTACTAAAAGGTCAGTGGGCGTAATAAAGCAAAAAATATACACTTACATACTTATTTAGGAGGGACAAAACAAAAACTATAGCATAATTATGGTTGTAGGGTTGCCGGCTAAATTTAATGCAAGTAGTAAGAAATTATGGCCTTTGCTAATGTTAAAGTAAAAGAGACCAGAGTCTTTTGTGGCTATCAAACTCGCAACTTCAGACTGATAGAACAGCATCCACCAGAAGGAATGCCAATACGTTTTAGTTTATCTGATGACTATCAGAATCGTTCTTAAGTATTAATTCTATCTAAGCTGAGGACCAAAGGATTCTCTGTACTCTGCAAGTGGTAATTATGTGGTCAAGATTAACGTCGGCACCTATCCGCGTTGGCTCTTATCCGACGGTGGTATTACCACCGAGCGTAAACTAGCGCCCCCCATTGTGTAGTAACAGCACACTTTACGACAACGTACCGTGTGTAATGACACCCATCTCGCACTAGACATACTGCACAGTCACAATGAGTCGCAATTTATAGAACATGACATGCCTGAACCCATGTTCTAACCTATTGTTTAGGGGGGAAAGAGGGGGTTTGGACACCATCCAAACTCCTTATTGTTGAGAGTGCAACAGCACACTTTGATCAACACCATTTTTGAACCCCTGAAGGGGACCTTACCTACAACTGGCCACAAAGATGAGCGGTTCTCTGTGGGGCCACCGGTTACCGTGGTACCAGTCCTTTGGGCACTAGTAGGACCTCAAAGAAGACCCATAATAAAACAGACCTGTTCTTCCAGATTTAGGTTCCAGGCGTCTGGTGCCCCCATTTTCTACAAGAGCACTTTGTCAAAGCTTTTTCAAATGCTGCAGTGATAGTTGGTACCCCCGGCTGGTCTGCAAGTGATAATAAAAGATTACCTGTGTATCGTCTCGTTCTTTGAAGATATTAAACAATTAGACCAAGGGTACACAAATGTTCCCCTGCAATTCCAAACCGTTCTTAGCGGATGTATAGGCCATCTAGTTTTAACGAAAGTCTGCATTCTCTTAAAAAAAAACAATATGGAAAAGATATAGTCCAAGGAAGGGATCCTCGACTCCTGTATTTTAACAGCAGCAATACTGCTCACTTATATCAACGGCTGTTGTGTCCAAAAAAGTACTTCAATCCCTCTTGCTGTTATTAAACAATCGGTGTGAAACCGAAAATTCGAGGGCATCAGAGAAAAAACCCAACTTAATACCCAGGGCCGTAAATTGAAAACAACTTTGGCAGCTCTTATCTATTTACAAATAACTGTTCTATTAAATTTTATATCTTTCTTAAATTTTAAACACTTTCCCCTTTTCAAATTAATCATTCTGTTTCACTTGGCCTGGCCACTCCTTTTTTACTTTATTTTATTTCTTTTTTGTTGTTGTGAATACACATGGTGATGACAAGTGCACTCCATTCACTTGCAGTTTTGTTTTTGCACAAACAAACATACATACACATGCTGCCCGCCATAAGAAATATTAAAAACACATGTAGCATACATTTTCGGTTGAATGGAAACAATTTTTTGTTGCACATGCAGGCAGGCGGAAATTTGTTGTTTGGAAAAGTAAAATACAACAATTTTATGTTAAAACTATAAAGGTTCATTTTTTTCTTGTTTTTTTTATGTTTTTGTTCCTTTAAACAAAACTATTAAATTTAATTTGAAGACATCGCCAGAAAAAATAAAATAAACGATTTCTTAACGGCATCTAAACATTCAATTTGAAATAGTAATTTAAACAATTACTAAAATTGTTTAAACTTTAAGAGTAACACAAGAAATGCATTGTTAAAATAGCAAAAATAATTGCAGTCATAAACAAAATGTTTTTTTTCTGTTGTTTTAAATAAAAAAAAAATAAAAAGAAATAAACATTTTCAGTAAGCATTCATATCTAAAGTGCAATTTTGTTGAAAGCAGTGTCATTCTTAAGAGAGCTAGCTGCTGGTTATTGTGTTTCTATTATTGTTGACTGTGTGTTGAACAGAGCAAACAAAGTGTAGCCAATTCAAATGCCATTGAACTTGAACTAACCACTATTAAATACAACACTGTTTTATGTACTTTTTTTATAATGTGGCATTTTGGTGTTGCAAGTTTGGGTATTTATTTTGCTGATGGTGTTAGCGGTTTGGCATTTCGCTTACATTTTATTACATCAAAATTAAAAATAAAAATAAAAAACTAAATAACTTTCTACCAAGAACATTATCAGTAAATTTTTGTATGCTTGAAGCTGCTTAAAATACAAGTACACAATACAAATATAAAAAGTACATACTTATGTATGTATGTACGTAAATACATATGTATGTATATGTATAGTGCTTTTTGTGAAAGAATAGAAAAACATTTTACAAGAACTTGTGTTCATTTTGTTACAAGAATCGCAAAAAAACTAAATAAATGAAAATCCCCCAGAACAATAAAACACAACAACATTCAACAACAATATCATCATGGTCCACAAAAAAACGTCTTAAAATAAGTGGCAACATGAACAATACCTAACTTAGCAACAACATTTTAAGATGTGGGAATCACGAAATGCAGTAGTATCTCCAAAAATTACATTAAACCCTAGATATGAACACTGCACATTGGGTGGATTGGACTGAAAAACTAAAAATAAATTTGCAGTTTTCTAACGGGTATAATAGTACCCGTTAACATGGCTATTTAGGTAGGTTTAGTCGATCTTAAATCTTGCCTTCTGAGCTTTATAGCGATAAGAGACAAGGCGACTAAAGTGGGCGATCATTTTAGTTCAGATCAGATTACTGAATTAGCTCGTTCATTGGCCATAGTAATATACGTTTTGTGAAAATTTCAAGAGTCTACCTATTATGGTACGAAAATAAGGCCACATGCATCATTGTCGGAACTCTCTTTAATTTTTGTTTTTATACTTTTGTATATAGAAAATATAGTCTGCCTATTACGATCACTATCGGAACACCCTATAATTTTCAGTATATTGTTGTTATAGCCGCCGTAACAATACACCTTCTGTAAAAATATCAAGGGTATACCTGGTACGGTTCTAGAGATAGAAGGCGCTGACAGACGTTGTAGCGAAAACAATAGCGTTACGTTCCTGCCCTTTGGGTATGGATCACTAAAAATAATAGTTTTTAACACTCTTACTGTCAAACTATGTATTTTAATGAACTTAAAAGGACTATGAACTAGTGAGCTGAAGTGATCTAATGAGCTGAAAAGAACTAAGGAGCTAAAGTAAACCAAGCAGCTGAACTGAACTAAGGAGCTGACTGAACTAATGAGCTATAGTTAATTAATGAGCTGAACTGAACTAAAAAACTGAATTGAACTAGGGAGCTGAATTAAACTAAGGCCTTGACTGAACTCGTGAGCTGAAGTGAACTAATTAGCTGAACTGAACTAAGGAGCTGCATTGAACTAAGGAGCTGAACTGAACTAATTAGTTGAGGTGAATTAATTAGCTGAACTGAACTAATGAGCTAAAGTGAATTAATGAGCTGAACTAAACTAAAGAGCTGAAATGAACTAAGGAGCTGAATTGAACTAATGAGCTTAACGGTACTAAGGAGCTGATATGGTATGATATGGTATTGGTTAGCACCTTGACTACTAAAGCAAGGTCACGAGTTCAATACTAAGCCGTGGCAATAGCAAATTTTTGGATATGTATTGATTCTCTTTATAATAATGCATATAACAGCGCCCTCTTTCGGCGATATTTTCGTGTAGCACTAAATCGCCGACGAAGTAAAATAATTATAAATTAGTTATGCTAGCTTCAAACAAATACGCCTACATAACACCAGAGGCGCTGCAACAATGTTCTAAATATAATCATAAAGTGCGATTGCAGTTGTGCCATAAGTGAAGCTTTACTATCACAGTAACCAATTGTCTTATCTACTTCTCTCCCTTACCAACGAAAGTAACACAGTTAATAGTGGCATTAATTTCCCGAGTGTTACTTCTCTTCATAAAAAAATTATAAATTGTTTGTTCATGAACTACTGGGTCTAAAAAAATTAAACCGTTATGAATTTGTTACTTTTGCGAGATTTTACAATTTTTATTTCTCCAGTTGAGTTCTTAAAACATCTATTCTGTAGCTATATAAATATCCAATAAAATGAAAGTAGCCATTTTTTTCCAATGCACCCACTGTACACCATGAATACCTCTTAATCCAGTTCCTTGGTTAATAGTCTAAAGAATATGTCCAAGAAGCTTAATCGCGGCAGGATATGGCATAGTTTCATGGCTCTAATTGAAAAGTCCTAAAAAACGTTTTGTAATAATTCTTAAACAGCTGATTTTTTCTCAAAAGTGAATACCACTACTGAATGCTTTTAAAAATTATAGTTTACTTCAACCGCTGCAGTAGGTAGGTAATGATGATGATTACATGTTTTTCAATGGCACATGAATGGTTTTAAGTTTTTTCTTGTTTTTGAAACATTGTACAATATAAATTTCAAGTATTTAATGTTGCTTGTAATAAAATAATAAAAAAAAACTCTAAAATATGGTATCTTTTTATTTTAACTACATGTAGCATTTTCGTATAAAAAAAAAATAGTCTACTATACTATTTTTTTTTTCTTTTCTTTATCATCCTTGGTTTTTTTCAAAATTACCCCTTTTGTTCCGTTTGCTCAAACAAAATGTTTTCAAGTGTCTGGTAACTACTGTAGCGTGGAATAAGAACGCGTTGAAAAATAAAGAAGGGTACTTGTTGAAGATTAACATCACAACATTGTAGTAAGAGTGAGTAGTTGCTGTCTATTTTTTCTTAAGACATGTTGGATACGCGAATCTCATCACAATGGATTTGATGAACTTCAGAAACTTGTTCTTTCTTTCCTTGGCTTGTTTATATAATTTTCAAAGATGTTTCAAACGTATAAATATAAAAAATTTTAAACAAAATGGCTTTTGTTTGGCTAATTTTATTTTAAACATTTTGTTATTAAATTTAAGTTAAAGGCAATTTAGTCTAACAATTAAATTGCTACTAAAGCTAACATATTAATAGATTGTGGTTTAATTAGCAAAGTAGTAAGACGTTTTGCTTTCAAATTGGCAACTTCAAGACTTTAATTAAGTTAAAAAAACTTCTAATTATACTTTACGCAATTGACTTCACTCAGGGCAATTTTTTTGTGGGAGAGAAATAAAATGAGTCTGAACTCCTCACTCTCTCCTCCTACAAAAAAGATTTAGAAACAGGTATAAAGCCGTAATGACACTTACTTTTTTTCGGCTTTTTAAGATTTTGGAGAACAGTACAAATATATTGTAAAAGAAAATTCCCCCAAGAGCGAAGAGTTAAGCTTTATTTAAAAAAATCTCCAATTGTACAATTTTCTATATATTTTATCGATAAAAAGTGCAAACTGTCAAAAAAAATCTAAAAAATTTCAGCTTAAAAACTACATTTCAAGCTTAAAATATTACAGTGATGCTAACTTATTAGTTTTATTGACTAATATAGCGTTTTTAAATTGTATATTTTCATCTTGGCGTTTTTTTCGAATGAAATGATACACCATTGAAAGAAAATAAAAAAATGTAAACAATAATAAAAACGTTTTTGTTTTCATTTTATATTTCTCTTTTTCCAACATTAGCTATTTCACTCTTTCAATCTTAGATTAAGAAAAGACGAAAAAAAGTGATTGTCATTACGGCTTAAGCTTTGTCATCGTCAAATCTCGAAAATTTATTTATTTTTATTATTTTATTTCCAACATACATATGTATGTGACCGCACACCTGGCCGTATTGGCCCTAACCTGACGGTGGTCTTACTAGTTCATCAGTTAAAGGTTTCGGGTTCGATTCCCACCAAAGACTCTGGGTGTTTTCTACAGACAAGCAAAAAGCTTCGCAGAGATACTGTTTTCTTGAAAAAAAAAATATAAAAAAAACCTGTTCTTCCAGATTCAGGTTCCAGGAACCCCGTGATCTGGTGCCACTATGTACCCCGAAAACACAGCGTCATCGCATTAGGATGTGTCAACAATGACAATTAGTGCACCCAAGGGGACAGAGAAAGGGATCAAAGGGTATGTTAACCGAAAAATTTTTTTGGGGGGTAAAATATACTAGAGAATCGAATTAGGGTGGTCCCGAACCCCGCCGAGGTCGAGTGAGTACAGAAAAGTCATAAAATTTTTCAATATTTTTGAAATAAGTCTTTAAATCGTTTTAAAGGGTTAACCGGAAGACCAGAAAAAAATAAAATTTTCGGTCGGTAATTTCGGTGTCATAACAGGTATGTGAACAACATTTACACTCGTAAGAAAGTTAAAAAAAAAAATAAACTTTTAATGGCTTCCCTGTAAAATTAACTTTTTTTCCCTTGGGTCCCTTTTTAGTTGCTCGTTCTCATGTACTTCTTTTATTATTGTAAAGAAAATATGAAGAATGGAAGAAGTGGACTACTGTTTGTAACACAAATAGCATCAA